>QGOI01005524.1:0-18628 GCA_003313885.1 Boletus sp. MG55
GGGTAGAATGCAGAAAGAGAACTAGTACAAACAGAGAAACTAAATGTCGTAAATGAAATGGAGCAAAGTCCGAGATTTCAGAGTCAAAGTCCGAGGGGTCAGAGGAGTGAAAAGAGCTTGGAATGAGCTCGGAGATGGTCTGGAGTGTTCGGAGTTTCGGTATATGACAGGCTCAAATACAAAGCCATGCCTTTCTTGATGGCAAAAGACTCCCCTCTGATATTTAGATAATATGTGCTTGGGGCCTTGGGCACCATGGGGGTATTGTTACTTATTATTCCTACCATGATACTAATTGTGCAGGAACATTTGTGATTATCACCTCTGGAATTAAAAACTGGGTCCAAAATAAGACCCAAACATCCCAGGAAAGGAATTTTCACCTTTCTTGCTTGTGTCAGCAGGTCCACCCACAGTCTACTTGACTTCCCAGGTTGGATTGAGTTTGAAATGGTTTACCTGTATCCTGGGGATCTTTTGTAAATACATTTTCCCACTATGTACACAGAACTATCCAGATTTATGGATCAGACTCATGAAAAGTTTGTCATGAACAACATCAATTATGGCACACTTGAAACCCTTTGCTGTATAATCATATTCTTGACAATCATGTCTAGTCACACAGTAAGTTATGCCCTCACTTTGTGAATAACTGACTGAATGCTTAATCAGAACTGTACAAGAATTCACTGATAATGCTATGTGGGATGGTAGCCTATCATAATTGCCCAAGGAACAACACCCCAACAGTTAGCAATCCTTAGCATGACCAGCAGAGTTGTGAACTGTCCTGGTCCACTTTGGCTGGAACAACTTAAAGGAATGTGAGGTATGTCTTGTGGGAGCTAACATGTTTAACAGGGGCAAGGTGATTGATATATATGTTTTCCTACATGATATCATTTAACCCAATTCCTTCTTTGTAAAGTCATGCCTCTGAGTAGCATAGTTGACTAGTTGCTAACTCTGTGATCCAATTTCAGTTGTCAAAAACAAATAAATAGAAATTCAAAACAATTTATTGCCATTCATTCCAATATATTTTACAGTACTAGAAACTCCAGCAAGCCACCAGCCAACTTATGCCATACACTGGAATCCCTAGTGACAAGTGGATACAAGTTTAAGCATCCATGAGTAATCAGCATTGTGAACTGAAAAAGACAATCAGCAAGAGCAGCATACCTAGCAACAAGGCAGCTATATTACCTGATAGGTATACATTATGACAAAATAAGCCCCCAGGTATCAAGCTTGAAGTTGTGAACCCATACTTGAAAGGATGATCCAGCAGTGATGGATACCCTGATAACATGTTAAATAATCTACAGAACCTATCAGAACACAAGTGCAAAGGCTTGAAGGAAACAAAGGGGGAGGACTCAAGACCAGAAAGACAATCCAATAAGTGAAATGCACATACCAGGTGACTTCAACATCATACTGGAATACCTTAGAGTTGTTAGGAACAAGAATGTTAAAAAAATAAGCCCACTGAAGAATGATAAACCTAACTTGAAAATCTGTATGTAGTCCTGAACATGAAAGAAAGTGAGAAGGGATACAAGTATCATCCAAAGGGGTTCTGTTATAAAGAGAGAAAAAAAGATGCACTCAAAGAATGGTACCTGACAAAAGGAAAAAAGTCTGAAGCAATTTTGAACTGAGAAAAATGAGTTCAAGAATTTTGAACTATCAGAGACATGGTGAAGCAGACAGAAATAATGATGATGGATGGAACAGACAGTGATGATGACAATGCTGAGCAGCTAACACTAAGAAGTTATATTTCCATTGGAAATACAAGGTACTTATAGTTCCAGATCAATCCAGATTGTTAGAGATAAGGTCTAAGTAAACAAAGAAAGGTTTGGGATATGTAGGGACAATGATGATACATCAGAGGACACAAAGATGTCCAAAATAGTATAAATAAATATGTATCTTATTGTAATCATAAGTCCAAAAGAAAGAAAACAAGTTTGGACAACTCTGGACTTATGTCAGACTTTTATCTCAGATTCATTTAATGGTTTTGCTCAGATTGCAGGGGTTTGCTGACAGTGTGGTCTTTAAGGTTTGAACAAATAACAGGAGAAACAGTGGAAATAGCATATATTATTGTAGAAACCTATGGATCTCTACACTGCCAATAGGTCATAGAACCAAGCAGGAGGGGTAGAAAGGTATCAAGGGTAATTTGAATGGTCTTAATATTGGAAAGGGCATCATATATGATGGAATATAATGTTGAAAGGATAGCACATTGACTGATATACATCAAAATTTGAAATGAGTCAGTATATGATCCAACAGGGTAAGTCAATATCAGCAGTACAAATATAAGGCAATGAATATACCTCATACTATTTTTACATCACTTCCTATCAACCCTAGATAACATACTGAATGCCCAAACCTACTGCATTGACATGGCTGGCTGAAACTGAGACATACTATATGTACAAGAATCAGCTGATGCCTTTCTTGAAGTTTTATAAAGGAGAGTATCTGGTATATGTCAGATGGTATGGATGGCTCATAGACATACCTGGTTGATGCAATTCACTCAGCTCTGTCATAGTCAATACAAGTCCATCAATTCTCATTTGGGTGTCTTTCTATCATCTGCAGTGCCATTGATTGACTTATGACTATCTTGCTCCTCTAAAGTGATGTTCTGGCCATGTGGTTCATCCATGTTGCAAGTCTTGTATTTTGCAGCCCTGGTACTATATTCATAACCTTCTCACTGATATTGGTTTTGCTGTTGGTTATCATGACCAACTTCCTGCTGGTGTAATGCCCTGAAACATTCCTGTTATGGTTGACAAAAAAATGTAGAGCAGTCAAGAACAAAGCTTAATAGTCAAAAAGCTTGAGTTCTCACTGGATAAGTTGGAATAGGTGTCTGGTGAATTGTAATAAGTATAAGTTGCCCTGAGTTATGGGCATATATAAATGATATGGTCAGCTAGCTTGAATCCTGGCAGATTGAGGAAGACTACATAGTGTTTGAATCAGTTTCCAGGACTGCTATATGATTTAGTAGGCTCACACTATATAGTAGTTATTATGCTATGTATATAGCAGAAAGGTATTTCCTGATGCCCCTCAATATGACCCATTGTCTTTGATTTATCTGAGCCATGCCTGCTATTCCTAGGCCATTTTCTTCACATGAGTAACATGACTATACTTATTTCCATCATCAACCTGGGCTGGTACCTTTCATATTACCTCAAAAACAGCCTAAGTAAATAACAGCAGTTGTATTCTGGCACAACTATGATTATGTAACTAGCACCTGATATGGATAATCATATAATCTACATTCTACCATAGCCCAATCACCATAGTATTCATCAGAATGATCAACTTCCTTGTTCTTCAGGTCTTAGGAGATGCCAGCAAGAAATTCTGATAAAGCAAAAGTGCTACAATGAATGCACATATAGTCAGTCTCTGGTTCATTTGGATGCCTTACTGATAGTCCCAGACTGTTTCCAATCTGTCTGTCATATATCTGCCACTCAATCCAAATGGTTGATAATATTTGGTCTCCTTCCAGAGTTTTGAAATATGATAACATGTATGTTATGAGTATCTTGGAGGTGAAGAAGCCTGTGTTCATGAAGTCTGGTGGCTGCTAGCTTCAGACTGATACCAAGAAACACAATTGAATCAACCCCATGCTCATGGAGGTACTGCAAACGTTGAAGTATGACTTTAGGAAGCATTGGCTTATCTTCATGGATGGGATGAAACTCAATCAATATACCCTATTGGAGGATGACCCTGACAAGCCAGGACTCTATGCTGGCAGAGTCCAACCCTTAGCTCAGAATGAGACTGTAGATGATATCATCAAGTGTGTGGGTTATGAGAAGGGAGATCGTATTTATTAGGGTATCATAATAGTCAACTTTGATTGAATCTCTACTACATCTACAGTATGCTACTATCTGTATCTTTTATGCAACAACATGACCTGCAGCATGAATGATTGAATTAACTTCATTTGCCAAACTACACCCACAGCCCACATCTCTGTCATGTGACTGTTTATCTTGTAGTTTTCGGTCACACAGGAACTTCTCTGTATGTGGTTCTACATATACTACCTACCAATTAGCTTGCCAATTTAAATCATTTATGTAACTCATCCATGTTGATGGAAGATTCCAGCTCAAGGAAAGCCTTGGGTCCAGTCCCAATTGTAAGTCTCAAACTTATCTACTATATATCTTGTATCTGTGTACATAAATTGTGAGTTGATGAATTCAGATGTGATGTTTTGGGCAGTTGACTTGGTCAAAAATAGTCATATGGTTCTTGTAAAGATCAGTCCCCTTTTGAGTAGTCATAGTCCTTTGCAATATGAACATGCTGTCCTAGAGTGGTTATGAGGAATTCAAGGGGTCCCTGATATTACCTGGTCAGAAATGGAATATGAACTGCATGTCATAGTATTCAAGGACCTGGGCCCAACACTGGAAGACACATTTAATGTGGTTGGGCAAAAGCTATGTGTAAATACTGTGGCCATTTTGGCTGAGTAACTGATAAGGGAATGTTGAAGATATTGAATTCCATCTGAAAGAATATCCTAGATAATGTGCCTTCAGCATATCCACTTGTACAGCTATTTATATGTAAATGTAAGACCCCAGAATATTCTTGTTGGCCCTACTCTTCTAGGCAGCAAGTTAACGATCTTTGTCTCTTTGACTTCAGCCTTGCACAACTGTATAGGGATATGCAAACCTATGCTTATGTTCCATTCTGTAACAACCTTCCCACCTCCAACTTCCCATCTCCTGGGGCCTTTTCATCAATTAACTGTCACTTAGACAACCAGCTCAGCCATTGGGATGACCTTGAGTTATTCACATATCTCTTAATTTATCTTGTACATGAATGACTCCCTTGGCTTGACGCCAATGTAACATCAAATAGCAACTTGTTGCAATGGAAAAAAGACACTGTGATCTCTGAGCCATGCAATGCCTCTCCTTCATTTGCCATTTTCCTCTCCTATGCACATGAGCTCCCATTTACACAAAAGCTTGACTATGCCTTCATCCTCATCCTCTTCTGCAGCCTCCAAACAGACACTGACAAGTTCACACCTACATTTTTGATATCAATATTTGTAAGTGGCTCTATTGGATGCAAGGTGTGCCACAGGCACCCACCTTAGTATGTGAGACACCTCAAAAGTGAGTGTGTGACCTGTCCATTCCACCACTCACTGTAGGTAAAAGGTATATTATACCACCTCACTAAATGGATGGGGGACTAAATATAATTATCAGTTGACAACTCACCAAAGTCAAATGCAGTCTCACAGGCTATGGCAGCAGTTCCACAGAATGACTGTGGGCAGCTATATCATGTTTGGTTGACAGTAGAGTATGTCAAGATTTTGTCCTATTTTGTATCCATGTACTCGTATTGTAAATACATGTGTGGTGTACTGTGTAACTATGTAAGTTATGTAACACATATGGTGATCTACATGGAGAGCCAGCTTGAGCTGGTCTGAGCTGGTTCAAGCTGGTTTGTGGCTTGCCATGGCTCAAGCTGTGAGCTAAGCTACAATAAGCTAGAGCTGTAGTTCCTCAGCAGCTTAGCTCATGTATGTAAGCCAAGTTAGGCATGAAGCTGACATATGTAGGCTGAGGCTGGCTCTTAGCTAGCTAAGCTGCAGCAACACTAGGTGGTGATATGGTTCTTAAGAGAGACATCAATATGTTTGACAAGCATAGAGTTTGGGAGGTGGACTATATCATTATTATCAGCATCACTGGCAGGGAGAAGGTCTGGGTGATGGGAGAGGGTGTCAGGACCAGCAAGGAGTTTTCCAGGGGTGTGGATCATCTTGACATCTAGTCTGCAAGATCAAGAAGCCAGTGAGCCTGGCAGTAATTGAGGGTTTGGGCAGAGTGGAAGTAGAGAACATTCTTGTGATTGGTGGAGGTTTAGTTTGTAGATCTTGATGTTGACCTCAATGTAGAGGACAATGTTTCTAAGCCATGGTTATGACTTGGCAGCAGAACCATCAAAGTCCTCAGATACCCCAAGATGGAGTTCTGTGGATTTGGAAGCAGAGGAAGAGCCAGACATGATAGATATGGAGGAAATAGAGGAAGTGGGGTGGAGGGTGGAGTAGTCTGCAGTGGCTGTGGAGGATATGGAAAGAGGGATGGATGGCATTGGAGAAAGTGGAAGAGGGTGGGGTGGCAGGTCTGGCAAGGCTAGTAGTGGCTGTAAGATGGTGTGAGAGGTCTCATACCAAGGTTGAGAAGATGGCTTGGTTCTGAGGGGACAGGAGTAGATCATCAGGGTCTAGGATATCTTCTTCTTCTTCATATACAGAGGAGGAAGAGTCTAAGGGTTTTGGGGATGGCTGTCTCCACAATGGAGGACATTCTATGGGATTAGGGGGATAACACAAGATATTCCTCCAGGAGTGTGGGTCTGGCTGTCATGAAATGGTGGCTTACTTGGTGGTATCCATTTCAGAGAGGTAAGCTAGAGTTTTGTCATGCTTTGACCTGGGTAAGGGCTGGTACAACCAAAGATAAGCCCAAAGACAAGTAGTCAAGGATTCTAGGGAGTTCTTGACATCAACAGATGATTGATGGAGTGAAGGACCTTTCCTAGGTGAAGCCTGAGGATGGACTTAAGGATGAGAGGAGCAAGGACTGGACTAGTATTTGATAACTCTAGCTTAAGGTGTACAGGTGTCGTCACATAAATATAAGTAACTATTGATGTAGTTAAGGATTAGTTGAAGGAACCCAAATTTGGTGATACAAAGAAGGTCAAAGAATCATAAAGGAAGTCATAACTAGAAGTGAGTCATGACCTGGGTGGAATCAGAATGAGTTGGAATGAGAACCAGGTATGGACAGAACAGGAATAGGTCAAGGGTGTCATTGCAGATAAAAGGAAAAGGAGTCCAAGTTGAGTTGAACACTCAACTGGGCTTACTATATGTGATTTATAAGTGTGACTCAGGTGAAAAAGATGGGCATAGTGGATGATTGTGACAGAAAGGGTTTTTGATATCACTGTATATGTCTTAGACTGTGCCAAGGGATAAAACCTTGTCTACAATACCCCCATCTTCAATCCAAATATCCTCCCCTCTTCCAAGGTGATGTTAGATATGCCAATGCTTGCTTTATCTGCCACCAATTGGACCACTGGAAAGTTGACTTCCTGGCATACCACTGTAATAGCTATTTGCACTTAACCCCAGGACATTTCTATAGCTCCTGCCCCAAAAAGAATTTTACACCTGCTGCTCATGCCACTACATAACCCCAACCTTTTCCTTTCAGCAGTTCTCAGGCCTTGGGGGTAATGTTATGATTGTCCACTATGTACTCTCCTTTCTTGTCCAAGTCATTACTTACTCAGATTGGGTGTTCAACCCACCTTGAACTCTCTTCTCTTTTTATTTGCAATAACATCTTCTGACTTCCCACTTTCATCTGCACCTGGTTCTTCCTTTGGACTCATTCTGATTCTACCTAGATTATGACTTACTTTTGATCATTGCTTCCTTTATATTCCATTAAGTTTCAATTGTACTACCAAATTTGGTCTCCTTTAACCAGCCCTACATATACTCTTCCAAATGTACTTAGACTAGCATAGCAACTATTGTACTTTTTAAGCTAGAGTTACCAAATACTAGCCCAGTCCTTGCTCCTTTGTCCTGAGTCTCTCCTTAGACTTGACATAGGATAAGTCTCTTAGTTTGTCAACATTAAGAACTCTTAGAACCCCTCAACTCTTATCTTTGGGCTGACCTTTTATCATGTACACCCCTATCTGGGTCAAAGCATAACAGTTAGAGTACAACTACACATAGCCAACATTAAAACTCTACTTATTTGATATCCTTTATGCTTGAGTTGAAAATGACACAGACAGCCAATTTTTGTATGAGATTTGCTTCAAACAAAGTTGTCCATTGCAGGGCCCATTATCAGTTTGTACTCTATCACATTAGGTTATTGTTGTATTTATTGTTGTTCATACTCCATTATTCATTATATGGTATATACTCCTATATGCATTTGTGGTCACATAGGAAGTATAACTATGCCTGGTGGACTACCCAGCTAAGATAAACCCTTGAATGTGTTGTCTGGATTCTGCTCTCAGCTTGTGATCCCTGTGACCCCAAACTCAGGTTTAATAGAAGTACTTACTGGATGTATAATAGTGTTATTGTTGTTGATTCTGCACTCTGTGTCTTTCCTAACCATTACTATTCATTTTCCCATGATCACTTTACATATACACTAGCTTTTCCCATTGTTCTAGGCCTTTGTGGCTGATTGTGGCTGCTATTTGTTTACCAGTATTTACAGCCACTTAACTTAGGCCTCAGAGTCCACTGTTCTGACTCTTTGGTTATGTATAGTGGCTCCAGGTCAGTAGCTCATTGTATTTCACTCAATATCATTCATGATTACTCACAGTGGACTCTAGTAACTTATGTAGTTAACTTCAACAGCAGATGGTGGGAAGGGCAAAGGATACTGACCTTCATTGTGATTTCAATGTAGTCAAGAAGGAAAAGCACAGCACAGGCAAGAATAGCCCCCATGTGATTACCATGTAGATGATACAAGCCAATCAAGGCATATTTGAGCTTCAAGGTGCCAGTTGGCTTGTGTTGAGCAATCCAGTGAGCTGTAAGCACAAGATAAGATCCATGGGACTTGTCTTTCCAAACATTGGTGGTGAATGAAATTGCACCAAGTGTGTTCTAACAATATCAGTATAAGATCAGAAGAAATAAAATTAGGTATATTTATTTCCAACTCAGTTTTCAAGCATACCAGATAATCTTCCCAGGTAATGATATATCAAAGTGAACTTTCAAGTGATGAGGGATATCACTATCCTCAGATTAGCCCAAAGGAGAAGAAGGAGCCGTCAGAACTCTGGGCATTCAACTATATACAAAGATCAAGGAAACATGATCAGTACTACATAGCAGAAGACAAAGACCTTCAAATTACCTGATTATCAGCAATAATGAACTCAGTGAGGAATCATGGAAGATTTTCCTTTGAAAACTTGGGAATTGTCAATCAGTTAGTTGGGCCAGCAGCAAGTGTGTTAGTTCTAGTGGTATGCATAGGAATATTGGAGATATCAGCCCCATCTCATATGAGATCTTTGAGCAACTTGAGGAAGTAACCATGATCAATTGCATATGATATGACATGGAGTTGAAGGACCCATAATTACACATGAGCCTGGGTGACATACTCAGAATCCATACCCAGGTTTCTCATACTTCTCATGCCAAGCATTGGAATCCTGGTCAGGAGCTGGAAGGCTTAGGAGTGGACTAGCCACTGAATAGGAGGACCTTAGGGGACCATGTAGATTAGATGGTTTACAATGGACAATACATCCAATAATAGAATAATGATGGAAGAGCTTTCACTGATGCTGGCATTATGTGACAATGGTGAACATTCAGTTCAATCCTGCTCATTGACATATCATGTGCTTTCCACACATCATCAATCTCTGCACCCAAGTTATCTTGATAACATTTGACAACAGCAACCTGGAGGAAGTCAACACAATGTACATGCACGTATTTGAAAACCCAGCTAAGAAGGATATGTATGTCACCACTGTCACTGCCTCAGTCATGACTGATCAACATGGGGTGAGAAATAGTTTACACCATCCATGGTTCTGGGTTACACCACAATCAGTTCACCAATATAATCCAATCTGGACATAAGAGGGGCTGGTTCCAGGATTCCTTTGGAAAAATGATCACCATTCCACCAGTCCAACTACTTCATGATGTCCTGACTTTGTGAAATGCCACCTTTTATATCATCAATTGCCTGAGAACTTTGCATTTGGTAAGTACATCCTGAGATCATGTCAAACTAATGGCTAATAGTCTACCCAGCCTATCATTGATGACTTCCTCATTATTCAAAAACTAGTTACCTATCAGATCAATGACATGGGTTGGGATGTTCTGTAGGATTGCAAGGGCATTCTGGATGTAAAATTTGCTGTCACCTGCAGCAGTGGCCCACATATGACTGGAATGATGGTGTTAATTGTAGTTACAGGTACCTTACTGTGTTCCATTTGGACCCCTCTTTGAGGATTCAGGCAGTAGGGGCTCTTGAATAGGTTGGAGTGTTTGTGATACAGTAGAGGACTTGTCACCTCACCCACAACATTTTCTTTGGGTGCCAGTAGCTGCACCACTCCTCTGGGTCAGCCAAGTTGAAGTTGCTGGCTTGTCCAGATGGGACAGGATAGAGCATTTTTTCATGGATTGTCTTTTGTCATTTCCTCTACCAACTATATTTGTCAAGAACACTTTGTCAACACCTCAAGTCTTACAGAGCATCAAGGTGGGAGGTGAATGGCAGGCATAGCTTTCAAACCCAGATGGTTACACCTGGCTTGGTCATCATGTCCAGACCCAATAACACATTGACTAACAGCATTATAATAGTTCCATAATAGCTTAGGTGAATATCACTAATACTATAATATGATTACATACATATGATAAGGGTTTTATTATATCACCTTTATGTAAATAGATGTCAGACAACATATATAAACCCCACTATCCCATGTTTATTTTCCCACCATCATCATGAAACCCATCTTTGCTTTTTAAAGCAATAATATTATCTTTCTCTTTACCCTTGATATTTTCTCTAGGACAATTGCTTCTCAAACTGGTCTAGGGAAGTCTACAGTATGCCAGGTTCTTTAGAAATTCCAGCCAGAGGGAACTGAGCTTCATGGTGGCCATTTTTTAATGTTATTCCTCTTAACACATAAGTTATTGTTTAGCAAATCATTACTAGGCAGGCCAGAAATGTGTTTATGCCACTTAATATATTGATTTCATAATTTGTACTCTTATCTGCACCTAATCTCTCAGAAATACCTTCAAGGAAGATTCCTTAAAATCCTACAGCAGTTCATCAACTATGGGAAAATGTAGTGGAGCAGTGTGGGAAATTTAATGAGGAGCAGTGTGAAAAATGGATAGACAGTATGCCTAGAAGGATTGAAGCAGTTATGAAGGCCAAAAGAGTTCATACTACCTACTAGATATCCAGATTGATATTAAGTCAAAAAACTGTCTACATGAGTTATCACTTTGAAATAAGTACCATTTCATCAGATCTTATCCAAATATTTTGACCCATATGCCAATAGGAAGCCAAGAGCACATACTACATTTCATACACTTGTAGTTATGTCTCAGATTAGGGGGTGTTGGGGGTTATTGACTTCAGTGTAAAATATGCAAACAGATAAACAGTTTTTGAGCCACTATATGCTGTGGGGGTCACCTGGCTCATATCAAGTCCTCTAATATGAGTTTACCTCCTCACATTGCTCATGTTCTTGTTCTGACAATATTTCCAATATTAAACCAAGATCCTTGAATAGTGAACTGTTATACTTGATTTAGGTAGGCCCAAGAGTAAGACTTGATAAATAGACAGGGAATTATTCAAGGTGGTTTTCCTGAATCATTCTAATTCTAAGGAGACACTAAGGGTCTTTCTTATGTTGAGTTCAAAGTTGGTTTCTTAAGGAAGTATTGCCTTGAAGCACAACAATGTCTTTAGAGGAGGTTTAATGAAGACAGGATATATTCCTTGGGGGGTATGATCATGTAGATGTAGCTTAAGGTTCATTGTTATGTTTTTATGAGTATATATATGGTGAAATCAAAAGTTTTAGTATTATGGAAAATATTATAATTGTATGCTCTCGGACTACCTTTCTCTCCACCTATGATGACCTTTCTCTTCATGTGCCAACCGGTTCTCCTTCCACTCTTCACTTCTGCCCAGTTGTCACTCCACTTAGTCATCATTTCCTCCATGACTCGTCCTGACTTATTGTGACTCATATACTACCAAATGTAGCACTTCTAAGCCTGCCCTTATACAAACTGTATGATACTTGTATCCAAGTTTTAGCACTAGAGATCCCCATGCTAGAGTTCCTCTGTACTTCCATACAATCACTGGAATCCAATCTCTGTGTCACTCCTCAGTTCCCTTCTAAGTCTTAATGCTGAGTCAGTCAGTACCCTTGACCCTAGTCCTTCCCTTGGTCGCTGGTCTCTTTGTGAGCATCACCCATAGGAAGTCCATAGTGGAGTTGCACTGTATCAGTGGTCTCCTCTTTGTGTAGCCACTCGAACACTTGACTGCAAAGGCTCACTTGTCCCTACCCAGGCCAAGCATAACAAAACTCCAGTGTACCTAACCATGCTACTGTCGTGTAGTCACCATTTCTTGACCACCCCTGAACCCCAGCCCTCAGAGGAGCACTTGCCCTCAAACTTTGCAACACTTGACCTCCATGTGGAGAATCCCTCCTGCCAAACTCTCAGAACTCTCCTCTTCTTCAGAAGAAACTGAGTTATCCTCGAACTCTGATGAACTTCTGTCATCACTGACTGACACTGAAGTCCACACAGAATGTACCCATCATGTCCTCCAATGAATGGAAGAACTTGACCTCCATCTCTGCCTCAAAAAATGTACCTTTGATGCAGAAGAAGTTGATTACCTTGGTATGATCATCTGCCCCAGCAAGATTGCCATGGACCCCATCAAGCTTGATGGCATTGCCTCCTAGCCAACCCTGATGTCCATCAAAGATGTTTGCTCCTTCCTCAATTTTGCCAACTTCTACTGGCAATTCATCTTTGACTACTCCACCATCACCTGCTCCTTTATTAACCTCACCAAGAAGACCAACCCCTGGTCTTGGTCCCCTGCCTGTGAACTTGCCTTCTCCACTCTGAATGAGATGTTTACTTTGCAACCCGTCCTCCAACTCCCTCATCAAACCCACCCATTTGCCATCACCACCGACACCTCCCAGTTCACATCTGGTGCAATCCTCCTCCAGACTGACTGTAACAGTGGTGCCTGTGTTCCTACCACTCCTGCTCGTTCGCCTCCACTGAATGAAACTATGATATCCATGATTGTGAACTCCTCACCATTATTTGTGCCCTTACAACTAGGAGACATTATCTCCAAGGTTCCTCATCCCCAGTTCAGGTCTTCACCAACCATAAAAACCTCCTTTACTTTCGAAAAGCCCAGACTCTAAACCACTGACAAGCCCATTGGCTCCTCAACCTCACCGACTTTGATCTCACCATGTCCCATGTCCCCCATTTCCTCCTTTCTGGACCTAATACCTTGTTCTGTCACCCTGATCATTTTCCCCCCAATGACTCCCCCGATAATTTGGCACAAACTCTCCTCCCCGACTCCATGTTTGTACACCTCCTTGACACCCCCCTCAAGAGCCATATCATCTCCACTTTCAAAAACAACCCCCTCTTCCTCACTACTCTCCAAGCTCTTGACAGTGATATTCCCCCACCTTTTGCTCCCACTTCAGCAATTGGCAACTCCTTGATGGCATCCTCACCTACAAAGGATGCATCTACATATGTTCCTCCTAATCTCACCCTCTGCTGCTCTATTCTCAACCAGTTTCATGATCACACATCCACTGTTCACCCCAGCTTTCTTAAAACTTGTCAACTTGTCACTGCTGAGTACTGGTGGCTGGGCCTCGCCCACTTTGTCCACCAGTATGTTGAAGACTGTACCGTTTTCCAACAGAACAAGGCAAACACCCACCCCACTGTCGCCCCCCTTGTTCCTATCCCTTCCTCATGCTCCCACCCATTCCAACAGGTCTCCTACAACCTTGTCACTAACCTCCCTGCCTCCTCCAGCTTTGACTCCTTACTGGTCATGATTGACCATGGGCTTACAAAGGGGGTAATTCTCTGCCCCACTAAGAAGACTGTGACCACTGAGGGCATTGCTGCCCTCTTTTTCCTCAAAGTCTACACCCAGTTTGACCTCTATGAGAAAATCATCTCAGATTGTGGCCCCAACTTTGCCTCCTTAGCTACACCCTCACCCTCTCTACTGCCTACCACCCAAAAATGGATGGAGAAATGGAATGAGTTAACCAAGAAGTTGAGACCTATCTCCACATCTTCTGCGGAGCTAACCCCACCTCATGATCTGATATGATCCCTTATGCAGAATTCGCCCACAACCACCACCCTCACTCCATCACTGGAAAGTCCCTGTTTTTCCTAATGATGGGTTTCGAACCCCAGTTGTTACCCTCGGTTCTCCCCTCATCCACACTCCCCATGATCAATGACCATCTTTCAACCCTGACTAAGGCCAGAGACAAAGCCCTCACCTCTTATGACCTAGCCCACCAAGTCATGGCCTCCCACAACCGGAAGAACTTCTCCTTTTTCATTAAAGGTGATAAGGTTTGGTTAGAAGCCCAGAACCTGAAGCAGAACATAACTTCCCTGAAGTTTGCACCCAAATGTGAAGGACCCTTTACCATTGTTAAGGTACTATCTCCCATCACCTATCAACTCCGCCTACCTAAGACCTGGAAAATACATCTGATCTTCCATGCCTCACTTCTTATGTCCTACTATGAGAATGACATCCACAGAAAGAACTTCCCCACTCCACCTCCTGACCTTATTGGCAGAGAAGAAGAATATGAGATTGAGAAGATCTTACACCACTATCTCATCTGATGGAAGGAATACTCTGCTAAGGACGATACCTGAACTTCCGAATGGGAGTTGAACCATGCAAAGTCTGCTCTGGAGAATTATAAAAGACTCCATCCCTCCATCTTCTTTTCCCCAGCCCCCACTACCAAATCTTCATGCAAATCCAGAAAATGACTTCCATCCCCACTATTGACGAACTCCACCTCCAGGGCACCTTTGTCATCCTTGCCACATCTCCTTCCCAGTCTACCTTATTTTACTCCCTGACTACCTCCTTCCTTACTGAGTCCTCTATGATCCTCTCCCCACCTCCCATGCCATATACTCCCCCCTCATTATCTCCAGCACTCAGGTGTCCCCTGGTTGGGACCCCACCATTACCCTATGTGCCAATAAGGACATTCCTGAACTATCCCTTTCGCAGTTGGTACCCCTCATGCTGTCATGTCCATCACCATCCCTGAGTTGGCTGACAAATGCAAATGCAATCCCATATCTGAGGCTGATGCTCGTTGCCTCAATGCCTACCTCTTAGACTCCCACTTGACCTCCATGTTTTCCACCCATTGTAATATGGACTTTCCTTTCCAAACCATTTACCTAGCATACCTACCGATGTCGAATCTCCTCCCCCTCGCCTTCCATCCAAACCCAGATGCCCATGTGACATTTCTCTTTTGTTGTGTCCACAACATCTACCACCGTATCTGCACATAACTCCTCTCTACAGCATACCAGCTCAGTATGCTCAACTTCATCAATGACCTAGACCACTATCTCAAGCAAACCACTGGAACTCAGATACAGTGTGTCTTAGTTGTAAGAAATGTGCCCCGGGTCACCTTTATGGTGCTTGTCCTGCCAAGAACTTCATCCTCACTCACCATTGAATCCCTCATCCAGCCATCCCCTTGTCCTCATCCATCTCACACTCCACCCGATTGTCGGGGTCTACCCATCACTCCACCCATGGTCCCCCTACCAACTCTCTAGACTGGGCTCGCCTCTCTCTCTTGGACCACCTGTCCAATGAACCATACCCTCCCCACACCACCAATGGCAATACCACCTTGGCTGATGAGGCATTCCTCATCAAGAAATATATCTATCACTCCCCCTCCCTGGTCTCTGTGATCCTTCGCAATGATGTCTCAGACATCAATGACCCCACCCCTGATGAGGCCTACGCCAATATGTCCAGCTCCCCAAACTACATGGACACTTATCTATACTGCAAGTAATCCCTCTACAGAGTTTCAGGGATAGCAGGGGGGTAATGTGATGATTGTATGCTCTTGGACTACATTTCTCTTCACATGCCAACCAGTTCTCCTTCCACTCTTTGCTTCCACCTGGTTGTCACTCTGCTTAGTCATCATTTCCTCCATGACTCATCCTGACTCACCGTGACTTATGTATTACCAATCGCAGTACTTCTAAGCCTGCCCTTATGCAAACTCTATAATACTTGTATCCAAGTCTTAGCACTAGAGATTCCCATGCTAGAGTTCCTCTGTACTTCCATACAGTCACTGGAATCCAATCTCTGTGTCACTCCTCAGTTCCCTTCTAAGTCTCATGCTTGGTCAGTCAGTACCTGAAACGACCAAGCACTCACTCAATGAGCACAAGACAAGTGTGAGGAACTGAGAAGGCTTTATGAGCACTGGTACTCTTGTGAGAGAATGGGAGAACTCCAAGAGGACAAGACTGGGGATCCAGTCGAGTGTACTTGGGGGTTTATATAGTCTCAGAGTATGTACATGTATGTACACTAAATCTAACGATATCCTATGCTACAATGGAGAGTACATGAGGAGGAGGTGAGGTAGACGAGTCATGTAGAGTCATGATGAGTCGTAGCGAATCATAGTTAATCATGAGGAGTCATACTGAGTCATTGTACTGATTTAAGGTACAGCTAGTAGCCTTGAGGCTGCGAGGTGGTATTAGTTACAGTGTAGCATGTGGACGGGGCGAAGGGTACTGAGTCTAAGTGAGTCAATAGGAGTCACGACCATAAGGCAGTGCTGTAGCAAGGTACAACATGCTTTAGAGGTGTGTTGAGGTGAGATGGTGTGTTGCATGTGCAACAATCATGAGGCGGCGAACTAGACTTGAGCGTATAGCCATGGTGGAGATAGGGGTATATGTGAAGGCTAATGTGTTCATAATGTGTTCGTAAATAGGGGTTAAAGATAGGGGTCAGTGTACTGAGCGTTCGTAACAGTACCCTTGACCCTAGTCCTTCCCTTGGTTGCTGGTCTCTTCATGTGTTACGATCGTACGCACAGACTATCTTTTCTCTTCATCTGCGATGACCTTTCTTCCATTCACGTGTCAACCGGTTCTCCTTCTGCTCTTCACTTCCGCCCAGTTGCCACCCCGCTTAGTCATCGCTTCCTCCATGACTCACTCTGACTCATCATGACTCCTGTATTCCTAAAGCAGCCTCACCAAGCCTGCCCTTATGCAAACCCTACTATACTTATATCCAAGTCATAGCACTAGAGATCCTTATGCTAGAGTTCCTCTGTACTTCCACCTAGTACTCGGAATCCAATCTCTGTGTCCACTCCTCGATTTCCTTCTAGCTAAATGCTAGTCAGTCAGCACCTTAGTCCTGTCTACGACTCCGCCTGATAAGTGGCTAGACATTTAGGAACCCTTCTAGCTTCGCTAGTTGGTCAGAACCCTTGACCCTTCCCTGGTCATTGGTCTTTTCGTAAGCACCACCCATAGAAGGTCCATAGTCGAACCCCATCCTTAGGATGGTTTGTCTTCATATAGCAACTCGACTCTGTCCAACAGAGGCACGCTTGTCCTTACCCAGGCCAAGCATAACAAAACTCTAGCGTACCTAACCGTGCTACCATCGCGTAGTCACCATTTCACGACCACCTCTGAACCCAAGGAGGAGCACTCGCCCTCAGTTACCACCCTTGACCTCCGCGTGGAGGATACCCCACCCCGAACACTCTGAACCCTCAATCACTGAGGAGTCTGAACTATCTTCTGACTCCGACGAACTCCTGCCTTCCCTGGCAGAAGCCGAAGCCACTCAAACCTTAGCTTGTGAACTTTCTCACGATCTCTCCGCTGTGGCAACTCTCACCAGAGTTCCCACACCCCCATCCCCTACCCCCGTTCAACAGAACAACCCTTTTCCCTTTCCCCCTCTAATCCCGTTCAAGCCCCTCTCCCTCCCAACCCACCGCCACTCCCTCCGTTCCCTAGACCACCTATGTCCACCCCCCAGAAACACACTGAACTCCATCTCGGCACCCCAGAAGCCTTCGACGGCTCTGCGGTTAAAGCACAACCATGGCTATGAAGTGTAGCACTCTACCTCGCCATCAACAACAAGGTATACAACACTGAAGAAAAGTGTATCGCCTACGCCCTATCTTACATGACCAAGGGATCCGCCCAGACTTGGGCCGACACCTTTAGGGAGTCCAAGTACTCCTCCACCTCAGGAACCTTCACCCTTGGAACTTGGATCGACTTCGTCTCTGAGTTGGACAAGACCTTTAAACAGTCCAATACTATCAGGTCTGCTATTAACTGGCTCACTACCAAGCGAATGATTGAGAAGAAGGATGGTGTCTTCTCTCCATCTCTCACGACCTACACTGCCGACTTTAGGAACCACGTCGCCATCTCCAAGATCACCGATGACAATGTTCTTATCAACTACTTCTCTGCGGGCATTGCACCCACCCTCATGGAGAAAGTTTATGGTATGGACACCATACCCACCACAGTCGAAGAATGGTATAAGAAGACCATGACCTTCGACACCCAGATGAAACGTGCCGCTGAGATCAGCAAGCATTACAAGAAACCCGCCGCCTACTACCCATACTCCCCCTCCCACTCTTCCTCTTCCCACAAGGAAGAGAAAGATCCTAACACTGTTACGTACGCTCAGTACACGCCCCTATTTTTCCTATATTTTCTATCATTTTCCCGGACTTT
>QGOI01005536.1:0-28200 GCA_003313885.1 Boletus sp. MG55
GCGTCGCAGGTCACAATGAGAGAGCACCTGCATCGATTATTTGAACATCAGCCTCGTCGGCCCAAAGTACCTGAAATTAGCCGTGAAGAAAACAGAATGAATACAGGAATACTCACTTCATGCATGCTTCTCCATGCTGTCGTTGATGACGTGTTGACGCTCGTATGTCTGAGGGGTTCAAATTGCGCCCGGATCAAGAGCTTGATGCAGCTTTTCATGGCCCCCTATCTCCGAGTGTAACGGGATATGGCGCCAATTGTCCTGTGCTGTATACACGACAGCTGAGTTTGTTCAACCCACCCCTGATATATCATGGACCCTCGCTATGCTCGTGCCCTGTCGAACGGTACACGTTACAGCCACCGCCTACACTCTCTCTTGCACACTTGTCTGCTGTATCCCTGTACGTCCCCTCCACGTCGGCTTCGCAAACACTAGCCGCCAATGTCGACAATATCGGTGCCAGCGGTAGGTTGAGCGTGGCCATGAGATGGGTTTTGTGTGGACACACCTGCACGCCGTCGATCTTGAGGAGCCCGGCATCATCCGTGATGTATTTCGGCAGTGGCACCACTCTCACGTACTGCTATAGATATCCTCGGCGCGCGCGCAGCGATAAGTGAACTTCCTGATGATCGGCTTGTCAGAACTCGTATGAACGCTGCGAGATAACACCAACTCAAAACCCCCATCGTTAATGTCCATACGACTCACGATTGAACATAATATTTACATGTATTGCATCGGATCAACTGGGTCAACGTCTTCCAACTTCGGTACTACCTGGGCAGAAACACAACGACCATGCGGGTAGCCTGATCGAAATGCTAGCATCGCTTGAGCCTTGCTGATCCTGATCCTGTGTGAGTCTAAGAGTGTAAGTTAAAGGAATGTATGCACACCGTTACGTGGATCCTCCCAGCCAAAGGTTGAGACGCATTGTTCACTTGTTGTGCCTGATAGGAAATGAACGGTTACGACGTGATCAAGCATCATCAGGAAGACATACACTGTGGGCCAGCATTGTTTACATCTGATGGACCTTTTCCACTGTGAGACACATCCTGATTGGAATGGCTAAGGGGTGCAGCCTTGGCAGGCGATTTGGGCTGAAATATCTGATCAGTCACCGTGTACAAACTCAAATGGTCAGGATAACAACGATGCTCACAAACAAAGAAAACCAAAAATGACCCTTCGGTTTTGTAATGGATGTCTCGATCGTTCTCTGAGATTATATGTATGTTAGACAGACACCTCACGCGATCATCTATTAGGGAAGACCACTGACTCGAACACGTTGGCCTAGAGCCATCGTTGAAGGTCCCCATTTATACCGCTCACTCTCGCTGGTGACTGGGATTGAGATCGACGATTGGCCGGCAGGCGTGACTTTCTCCAAAGTGGATCGGGCCTATGCGAGGGCAGGTCCTTCCGCTTCTTGATCCCGTCTGTGGCCACTTTTTGAGTATACGGATGTCCCCGCATGATGACTCGGCAGCATGGCAAATTTTTTTCCACATGTACTGCTGGAGTGGAAGTCATTGGTTGGCCTGGTATGGCATGTGATGAGCCGAGCGACAGTACGAGGGAGGATATAAATATGGCGGGGATGGATACTCCAGCGGAGTCAACACGGAAGTAAGAGGAGAATGTAGTGATTACGAACCTCGTCAGAGTTGAACCGAGGAGATTCGAGTGTGCGCGACGGCAACTCGACCTATTCCATCGTGAGAACTAGCTTCGACGAGAAACGAACGAACGCATACCTGGAGTAGATCAAAATCGTCATCTTCAATTTCGGCCTTGCATTCAAGCGAGCTGAATTTCTCCACGACGAAGGATGCTGGTCTTGTTGTCCTCGCTCGAGAGTTGATCCCTAGCGTAGCGTGTCAAAATTGAAAACAGTGTTGGGTTCATCTGACATACCAACAGCACGAATACACATATGCTTACATGGAAGGAACCATACAAGTCAGGATGGATATTGCTGAGGTGACGAATGGTAATTTTCCCATCATGGTGTCCAGTCGCGAGGTACATAGTTCACATCCAAGGAGACGGCAATTGACTCTATGGATTTGCTGTCCTCGATGACAGGACCGTGACCAATTTGAGCGAGTGTCGATGTGTCGAGGAACGAGATGGACTGGCCCACAAAGGTGACGATGAATTTCCCATTGGCAGCGAGCCTTCTGTCGCCAATGAGAACCTGCGACTCGGTGAGCTGGGACCCGGTGAACACATCAAAAGTCTTGATTTTCCTGTTCCGAGATGCTGCAAAATTTGCCGCCCGTCCGACGTGTGACCAAGGATGGCGTTGGCCCGCCGTTGGGTGAATTACTGTACGTCGTGGTTGTTGACTCGGACGCGGAGTCGGCCACCAGCTCGGAATTTGATTTCATGACATTGCAAGCCTGGTCGAGTCGGGTGAAACGTCGACAGCCACTGGCAACACCGTTTCTGCGTCCTCCACGTCGACGAATTTTTCCTGGATCTCCGTCCGAACGCTCGTCCCCTCAAACAATCCATTTCTGAGCCATGGACACAGAAATGGTCTACACGCTCATCCCCGCTTGATTTCCCACCCCTTCACCATCTGCAAGTCTCTATTGTCGAATCCCAGCCTTGCTCCCACTCAAAAAATGTATTCTGTCTGGGTGGAACACGGCTGCGTAAACCCAAGCAGAACGACAGGTATCAAGCACCGTTGTGTGATCTTGCTGGGTTGTCGGCGTTGCACGGTCACTCCCGGGAACTGTTACACATCGGTCTTCGTCGACGACATCCTCACCGATGCGGCATATGGTCGGCAGTTCTGAAGCGTTAAGACACAAAACGTCTTAGATGACGTCCAACCCTGTTCAAAAAGGTGACAAGAAAGGTTTGCTTGCGTTGCAGTTTCCTGAGGGCCTATCAGCTTGTGACGTTTGTAGAGTTCCCCATCGTCGATCGTTCCCCGCATCGAGCAAGCTCGCCGTATAGATCACGGATCGTCTCGCGTACCGTGCCAGCAAGACCGAGTTGTGGACACCGAGAGTTGGAAAGCGGGGTCAGAGAAGATCAGAAGTGTCCGAGTCGTGCAAAGGTGCGCATACTTTACAATCCCAGGTACGCGATAAGAAACATACGTGAGCTAGGGTTGCTGACGGTTCGTGTATAGATTCGCGAATGTCGCGACGCTCTCTCAAGGCCAGCGGAGAATGTGGTTTGTCTGATCCTTGCATGCCGTATATCCTGGCCCAGACACCTTCTCTAATCCCAGCGCAGAAAGATAAACATTAACTGTATTCACGTCGCCAACTATGGGCACATAGTTTCCAAGTAGGCCTGGAAGTAGACTGAGCGCCATTCGCGAACTTCCCATCTCCTCGTTCTGTGTTCGCATACTCTCAACTACACTCTCGGTCGCCTTTCGCTATGATATGCGCACCAACATACCTATTCCATCCTTCAAACTCAATCAGAACGTGATCGGCTAGACCGATCTCAATGAAGAATGTATGTCGTGGAGTGAACATCCCTCCGAGCTCGATCATGGAGGGCTTCATGAGGACTCAAGCTAATGATGCTGCGGGGTGAGACGAGGTCACAGAACTGCATAGTCGATATCCACGCACCTCACGGCTGAGCATAGTATCTACATGTATTGCATGGAATAACCTGGGTCAATGCGTCCCATCTTTCTTACCTGACCAAAGGCACAACATTCGTGCGGGTAACCTGATCGAAATGATAGCATCGCCTGATCCTTGCTAATGCTGATCCATTCAACGTGAGTCTACAATGTAAAGTAAAGTAAAGTAAAGTAAAGTAAAGTAAAGTAAAGTAAAGTACATACGCACCATTACATGGACCCTGCTAGCCGAGGGTTAAGATGCATCGTTCACCTGGTAGGGCGTGAGCTGCCACGACGCGATCGACTATCATCAAACGACAGGGTGCACGTCATTGGGCTCTGCAGGGCCTTGCGCACTCTAGAACCATCTTGATTGGTATTTCTAGGGACTGCAGCTTTGGCAGGCGATCTATTTGGAATGTTTGATGAGCCACTGTATATAAGATCAATCGTTCAGGATAGATAACAACGCTCACAGGCAAGGAAAACAAAAACGATTCCGTGGTTCTGACAGGGATGTCTTGACCGTTCTCTGTGATGATATGTTAGCTGTGCATATCTGTTCGTCTATCATGGAGGAGCACTTACTCACACACGTTGACCTGCAGCCATCGTCGAAGATTCCCCACTTGTTGCATTCGGTCTTGGTGATTGGGAACGAGCGAGATCGGCAGGCCGGCGCGACCTTCTCGAAGGTCGATCGGGCTTGTACGAGGCCAGATTCTTGTGATGCATCTTGATGATGGTCTGTAGCAATCATTTGAACATTGGGGTGTCATCGGACGATATATCGGCAACATTACATTTTTGGAGCGAACGTGGCGCTTGGGTGGAGCTCGTTGGTAGGCCCAAGGCGTCTAACGGACAGCGATATGGCATAGAACGAGCCGACCAACGGTACCTCGTCTTCACGAACATGGACAAGGGATGCAGGGGATGGTGGCTCCAGCAGCGTCAACACAACAGGAAGACGAGAATGTAGTAATAACGAACCTCATAATAGTTGAACCGAGATCCGGGCATGCTCGATAGCAACTCGAGCCATTTCATCGTGATAACCCGCTTCTGCGGGGAAAAGAACGAACACATACCTCGAGTAGATCGGTATCGCCGTCTTCACTTCTGGTCTAGTGTACATGAACAGTAAAGGAGTCGGTGCGACTCGTTCGGTAACAAAATGACGAGTCCTACCAGGGAGGAGTCAGGTGGATTGTTGTCGTGGCTGCCCAATGTCGAAGGCTGCTCGCTTTGTTGTCCTTGCTCGCGAGTAGATGCCTAGCATGATATGTCAACCTGAAGTGGGTGTGGGGCTTGTCGAACATGCCAACAGGGTGAATACATAAATGCTTACATGGGAGGACCGTAAAGGTCAGGAAGGATATTCCTGAAATGACGAATGGTAATTTTCTCGTCATGGTGTCCAGTCGCAAGGTAGCCGCCTTCAGAGGAGAGGGTCGTCTCTATGGATTTACTATCCTTGATGACAGGGCCAGTTTGAGCGAGTCTCGCTCTAGCATTCCGAAAGACACAGATCAAACCAAGAAGGCAAACGGTGGCGATGCAGAGAATCTAATCCCGGTAACCGGGCCGAGCAGTCTCGAGTCGCCCGTTGTAATGTTCCACACGCTCGCCTTCAAGTTGTCTTCGAATCCAGTCCCGCTGGCAAACCCAGTCGAGTCTGGGGATACGTCGACTGCCCACGCTTAGTTCAAGCCCTCCACGTTGAGTCGTTGACGACCGTTTCCTGCATCTCTGCGTCGCAAACGCTTGCCCACTGGCAATTACGTTCACGTTTGCTTTCCCACCTCTTGACAGTTTGCGAGTCGCCATCGTCGAGCCTCATCCTCACCCCTTTCCAAGAAATTCATCCCTTCAGGGTGGAACGCAACCGTGAGCACCCAATCAGACCAACCGCTATCATCCGCTATTGTATGGTCTGACTGCTCCTGCGAACTGCTACACACCAGTTCTCGTCGTCGACATGCTCACGAATAGTACACAATCGGCGGTTTTGAGGCGTCGGAAAAGAGCGCCTCGTGGTGCGCAAAGTCACTTTATAATAGTTTCCTTCTCAACATGGTCTTCACGAAGGCGCCTCGTACTTTTGGCCATGTCTTTGGCGCCATCCTTACTCGGCTCCCTGTAGATTGCCTCAGGCATCCGTATGGAAGCAGATTATCCTCAAGCGTTATGCTCTGCTGTTGGAAGCGGAATGGTGTCAACGCAGTACGCGCACAAGTGTGGTCGAGCGCATGACATCATACAATCCTCCGCTATCCAAGTTGCTATTGCAGCGCCGTACTTCGATATTCGGATGAACAGACAAGATTGACAACCTCACTCAAACTCTCCAAACACCTTGACAGGCTCTATGCCGACGTTGAAGGCTGGTTCGACCTGCAACCCGTACGCGTTGCATCCTTCATGACATCGGCTGGACCGTCGACACTGACGAACTGGACAGACATAAATTCTGCCTACTATCACTGATACCTAGTCTATTGTTCGCACTACGAAACATATCCCGTTTTCTATCACTGTCTGTCGTCCGCTGTGACGAACAGCCTTGCCATACAGTCCACGGGTCTTCTCGCGTGTTCCGGCAAGGTCGAGTCGCAAACACAAAAGGGTGGATAATAGGGAAAGAAGAAGGCCTCAAGAAGTCGTGCCAGGAAGTATGTACATGCCCTATGGCTTCTAGACGTATCGCCACCGGACTACGATTTTAGCTTACTCAATACAGATTCGAGGACGTCACAACACTTTTTGGAGGGAACAGATAATGTGAGTGTCACTTGGCTTCCTTGTCTAATTCTTGTTCTTTGCTATCACCTGACACTGACACACTTTCTAGAAACCCAAACCCAGAAAAATAAACAGGCATCGTGTATGGCTATATCCACATCACCACCGATGGGGTATACTTGTGATCGCCGTCCCCTCGGTTGATGGAGATCGTATGGGCTCTGTCCTGCGAGTCTGTAATGCCACGACCGTAACCACCACGTCTAGGACGTCCGAATTACAGAATGATATTCAATCTCTCAGTCGAGCAAGGTCTGTCTTCTTAGTGCGTTCACTTGGGAGCGAGCTTTATTTTATCGGAGAAGTGAGATGATACCGCGCTCATCTGTATCCCCAGCCAGAGCCTGCTCTCCGTGTCTGGATGTTGCCGAAACATTGCGATTTGTTTTACTTCATTATGGTCCCACGTCCAATGCTAACCTTGCTGACAGCACAACGAATGAGCGAGCAATGTCTCAAGTACATGGACCCCTCGACCGATGCTGTGTGTGATAGGAACATGGAAACCCTTGAATATTCGAAGTCCAAAATGCCAGAGCCTCGGCGATGCTGTGGTCGTGGTGCTTACTCGGTTTCACTATGATGGTTATCTTGCGTTGTATGGCATATGCTGTAATAGACCTCGAGGAATGTGATGAACGTGCTGGTTTCTACGATATCCCTGCGTCTCTCCCGAAAATGTAGCACAGAACCAATTCGCATGCCGGGTAGAGGGGAAGCAGATGATTTCAACAGTTCGTACACAGAGCTCACGAGACGAAACATCTGCATAGGTAAATTATCCAAGTCATCACGGTTCAAACTTCAAAGTATCACCATCCTCCACAAGCCATCAACTGCGCCCACTCCCGTTCCTATCCGAACTCGTCGTTCAAACCTGCTGCCCATTCAAGTTATCTCCCAACGCTTCGAGTCGAATCACCTCCGCTTCATCCATATCCCCCTCCACAATCTGATCGGGTGCCGGGGCGACATCTGCAAATGCAATTGCAGACACAACTCCATCTTGACTGGAAATGGGTTGTGACAACACCCCGAACCCAGTGTCAATCCCCTGCCAGTGGTCACGGAGGTCACAGTCATACAACTCCCGGATGGTGATGATGAACCGAGGCATCATGGGGTACATGAATACATAAGCAAACAAGGATAGGAAGAGCATTGAAGTGCTATTTGATGTAAGCACACTTCCAAGAATATTGGAAACACCAAACAACATGTTCCTAGCAGTTCAAGAGGTCCAAGTGGTTAGCCTTGTGCAGATAACTTGAAGATAGATGGAGAACATCACAGTGACAAATAAAAAGATCAGAAAAGTAAGACATACACAAGGAAATAAATAACTCCATCCTTCATGAGTTGTTGAATCAGCTGGTTAGGTTGCCATTGCTTGGTTGTTCTGTATATCTCCACTGAGTGCTTTAAGGTTTGGATGATAGCAAGAACCAAAAGTGTGATGCCAAGAAGAAATTGTGGCATCCACACATAAACATGATACATGGATGGAACATTGTCACGTGAATTACTGCAAAAGCTGAAATGAAAAACTTGGACAACTGTGACTAGAGAAAATGGTAGTAGGAGACAAATGGCCAATTATGTGAGCCTGCAATGATGAATTCAGCTTAGCCCAAGACATACCTGATAAGTGGGTTTTGGGATTGTTGTAAACACCTGTCAAAACACACATAACAATAACTTGTGATATCCAAATGAACAGGAGAGAGCAAAGGATTCTTCTGGATTGATTCCACATTGCATAGATACGTAGGATCATGACCACTATAATTGAAATGATAATCAGATGTAAATAGGGCAGAAAATACAATAGCTTACAGTCAGCAGCAGCAAGAAATATTGGATAGATCCAAATGGCCATCAGATCAGTCACAGTGCCTTTGTAATATCCATGGCATGTCTCACACTAATACAATGGAGGGTAGCAAATTAGTGTACTTACACCTATGGCCCAGGAGCTGCTGTCAGCATAAAATTAGGTGATCTGAATTTGCATGCATACATCTAATACCAAAAGACAACTTGAATTAATGATGACAGATAAGGTGGAAAGTAGATACACTAACTTTCACAGGACCAGTCAGAAAGGTACTGCCCCGGCCAGCACCCCCTGTAGATTATATCAGATCAGTAAATTAATCTCCAATTCAACTGTGAACATACAAAGGCCATCAAGACTTGATCATAAATATATTATGAGCATGAAATTTGATTTGCATTATAGCAATCATCAACCTACATAGCCCAACAAAGTCCAGGATAGCGGATCTATAGAACTGTTAATCTGAAGTATATGAATGAGGTGTCTCCTAATTTTTGATACATACCAGGACAAAGATTGTAGAGACCCAGGTCCAGGATCTACACTGTGGAACTGTCAGGGGTGTACTACCTGCCTGACAATCACTTCCTTACCCATACATAGTCCACCTTTAAATATTGTCAGCCAACAAATAACATGTAGGGAGCAGAATAACATACCTCTCTTGAGAAGGTGAGAACTGTAATAGTGAGATGATAATGACCATTTTGGTCTAAGAGTGATAGTTTGCACAAAAGCATCACTTACAGTAATCATACACAACAGCAGTAACAATAATCACTGCATTGGCCTATAAGATTGATCATTGACCAAAGGTATGAATAATCTTACCAGATAGATTGTCATTCGTCTGGAGAGATTGCAAAGCAGACTGTAAGTCAGAGGACATGGCAGTCGAAAAACAATCAAGGATCAAAAGTCGAGCAGAGGGAAGTTGCTCGTGGTTCGGCGATGTGGTCCCCCGGAAGTTATATCGTCTGTACGGTGTACCAAATATTTGCTTCGAGACTTGTTTGGAACAATGTCATTTAGAATCTCACATGTGAATCCTACGACGAAGCCCCGGAACTGCACCGAAGCAGTTCTATCACCGCAGTCTTCACTTGGGTCGCTGCTCAGATGCAAAATACCAGAAAGATGTCTTCGTCGCTCATTTGAGCAGAGACCCTGATCCGTGCTACTTTCATCCCCGGCCGTCCGCTCGAGGTATCGACAAGTTGGATCACAGAATATTTTTGCTGCAAACTCCTGTGCCCCGATATGGATCCGATTCCCAACCATCGACCATTCCCTCATTTATGGCTACTTCACGTTGACCGGGGAGCTGCGGAAGTGAAGCAGAGAAGCATCGCCAACGGAAATTTAATTCATCATCAGGAAGTACGTCGGACTCGGAGTGATGAGTAGACCGACGTTCTTTAAATATCAAGTGGCGCCATAAGCCGTGGCGTTCGTCCACCTCCGGGATAAGCCCTCGGGCCGGACGGATACTGTAGCCACGAGAGTATCATGGGGCAGTTTCAGCCCAGAGTCTGACGTGACGGCTTCAAGTCTCCATTCCAATGTCTGTTGGAGAAGGAACGAATCAAACCGACGGACTATAGAGCAAATGGCCTTACACCAAGACCTGCTCACAGCAACATCGACTCTCCCGACTCGCAATATCGAAGCATCCAGCCTCATCGCTGCCCTTCCCCATACCTCCCGCGCGGTCCCCTCGTTTTTTGTTGGTAGGAATGATTCGAATGAACGTACTCATCAAGTCTTCCCTTTCCTTCTGTGAGCCCATGCACATCAGGACCACGCCAAGTTCGTCCGCCATGACCCGGAGATCGTCCTCTGTCCAAGTAGAAACCAGTTTGTGGAGAAATATGCGCATGATCTTGTTGCAGGCGGGATGTCTGAAATGTGGGTTACGCTGTTCTGTGGAGCGTCCTGTCGGCCGAGAGAAATAAAGTGATTAGAGTGTGATCACCATGAAGAAAGAGGTGCACTCACAAAGGTACTTCAAGCTATGAGGTCTCGAATGGCCTTTGAGGTCTCCTGCATGACCCTCGCCTCTCGATGTTCTACCGTCAGGAACCCTTGCATCGTCTTAGCATAGACCAAAAGCGGTACTTCAGATATTGTCGGGGGTGCATCTTCGGTAGTTGCTTTTGAAGGTGTAATCGTCTTGTGAAACAGCCTGGAGTTGCAATGATACGTGCCAATTTCATTCACTAAGACGACGTCAGTGCACAAGGCCAGGATAAACTGACCTCGGATTCATCGCGGACAGTCAGACCCTTCCTCTTCCCGCTCGTTGGTCTATGCCAACTTCGAATGTGAACAGTCGGTCCGACTCGTCCTGGTGGATTTCGAACATACCGTGACGTCATCGTTTCCGTCTTCGTCATCCTCCTCACTCCCAAAAATGGTCTCTGCGTGTTCGTGTGAGATCAAAGTCGCAACATCTCTGTCGGGAACCTGTGCGAGAAAAATTTAGACGTGGTGCAATAGGCGGGGAGGTAAGTCAGTGATGTCCTTCAAGTTAATCCATGCTTTTGTCCAGGGGTAGTGGCTGGATGGATCGCTATCCCAGAATTCGAACCCAAGGGACGCCAGTGGGAATGATCAATTGACTGATAACAATTCCATCTTCACATACAGATCATCGAGGATGGAGTAAAATAATTTAAACTCAGCGAAGCACAGTGATAGGGAAAATTTGGTGACGATCTCTCGGATTATCTTGTGCGAGGTATTCATCCATTGTCTCGACCATGCGACAGGATTGAATGTTTGCTTTAATGTAGCTTGACAATTGAGTCCCTGGGCTCCATCTCGCCCACCAGCGCTGCTGGGCCGCGACCTGAATTGCTGATGGAGGTTCGCCTGATGTTATCTGGATTGATTGATTCAGGCTCCAACGGTACGCGGGCGTAGTACTGGAAGGTCAACATCTTACAAGCTGATTATACATGGTAACGAATGGGATAGCTATCATTTCGTGAAAGGTATCGTGGAGATGAGCGGCAAACACCGCAGCGTGCGGTATGGCAACTATATGATCGAGTAGTGAGGAACGCAACAACGAAAAGACGAGACAGCAAAGTGACAACGACGTAAGCTACACGAATGCAAGTGATAGAAGCATGTACTCCCCACATCACAATATCTCCACGACCTCAGTACGCACATCCTTGGCAAAGTTGATCCGGCGGTCGAGTCCTGGCACAACAATTTCGTGCTCGGTCGCTTGAACTCTTCATTGGGCTGTTGCTGCAGCAACAGCGCGTGAAATGGTTGTTGCAGACGAACGACGAGCCGCAACGCCCGAGTATAGCTGTTCGTATTGGCGACGGGTACAGCACGCAACGGCGAACTCGGCTCGGTCTCTGCTCCCGAGTCAGACTCGGACTCATCATCCAACGAATTTTCCCAACCGAGCCCGTCATGTGAGTCGCGCGGACCGCGAATCCACGGATGCACCAGAACGAGCTTGCGCGGCTCCGTCAACGAGAGCCTGTCCGATGTCCGAAATTCCACCTGGCCAATGCCTGACACATGAGCTTGGTAACGGTTCTCTTCACCACTCCCAATATCTTGTACACCAAGCCTCTTGACTGGGAAGATGATGCACGGGAGGTATAACCGGCGGGAAGCGAAGCGTGCTGGAGGTAAACGCGTGATCCGGTCATGGATGAGCGTAGCATCTATTGGAGATAGTGAACTTCGTAATGCCGAAACCTGCACGTCCATTTCAGTATCTTCGATGACAACTGAAGCATGCGGCGTTTGGCTATACACGGCAAGTGTGACGGGAAGGCAGCTGTTGTATGGCGAAGACTTGCCAGTCCAGTCGAGGACTGTCACTTCGCCAGAACGAGTGACGATCTCCTCGAGGAGTCACCCGAGAGCCTTCTCTCTATCTCCATAATCTGGCTTGATATCACTTTTGAATATACCAATCAGAGAGTAGGCAATATCCTCCTCCCGGGTCGCATTATGTGTCGAAGCTAGCCGTAGTTTCTCTCGGATCCCGAGGTTGTCAGGATGGAATGTGGTGATGGTTTCGAGAGGAACTTGGATGGCATTTGCAAGCTCCCCCATGATCTCTGGGGACTCTTTGTGGTTGGCACAAGCTCGTGTCATCCAGATGCTTTTCGTGAGGTCGCCGAGGGATGATGGAGACGCCACGCTGCAAGATAGATGAGCGTCGCAGCGGATTCTTCATACTACATGTACATCAGCGTGAGCGATTCGTTCAATACTGTGCTGATCGTCTTGTCAATGCAGCATGTATCACTCCATGCACACCGATAACCTTCCTCGCAGGCCACCTCGCAGAATTTGCGCAACTTCTCAGTGAGTTCCGAAGGGTCTAGGTTCCGGATTGACTCGACTGAGATGACGTCCTGGAATGAGGGTTCCCTCCCTTGCCGTACATGCGACAATGTCACATATTGGAAATACTTTGCAACCTCTCGTAGGATCTGTGCCTCGTCTACTGTCCTCGTCATGGACAAAACCAGTTCTTTGAATACCACAGAAGACTTGAATAGCCGCATTCGTTCTAATCCATCACATAGATGACCCGTCTCGGCATTGATGAGAACGAGAGGACATATCATGAAGATCCCACGAATGATATTGTCGATAGCCGACTCTGTCTGGGAGGGTGAAACATATTTCTCGTGAAGCCCTGTCATGAAACGTCGATTCTCCACAGTCAGTATTGAGGGGGATATACTCACGGCGAGTCCCTTCGTCAGGCGACTTCTCAATCAACGAAAGCATTTCACGGAATGTGTTGATGACCTCGTCGTATTGTTTTAAGCCGAGGAGTGCTGTGTGTTTCGCCTCGCAGCCCCAAGGACATGAAGGGTCCAGATTAATTGCCTGCGTGGTTCGTATCGTCAGGAAAACCTAATTTGGGAAGGCAAACGCCATACTTCATTTGCGTCTTCTAAAACGTCTTTCCACTGCTTCCTCTGCGCTCTTGCCTTGCTTCGCTTAATAAGGAGACCGACACGATGCAGGGGATTGAGAGACAACGCGGCAGTGTAGTGTGAAATCGCGTCGTCATACTTCTTGCCATTCATGGCTTCGTCGCCATGGCTCACGAGCTTCTCGACACACTTTTGTGTGAAATCTGATCACCAACCTCAGGATGTACTACAAGTATTCAGGACTTGACTGTCAGCACTCACCAGATATCCAATCGGCAAGATCTTTGCTCGCTCAAGCTTCTTTATCCATGGTATCCATCATTTTGAGGAGAGCCTCGGTGGCTTCATGGGTGTGGCCGGCAGAGTAGAGTGCTTCGCATGAGTGTTTCTGGACCGTGATCTCGAGTTCGTCAAAGTCCCATCCGAATAGCTTCGGGAAATCAATCTACACCCCAATGACAGAACAGAAATCAGGTTACGAGTGAGATTGTTATCAGGTGAGGGCTTGGTTGGGACGACACTATATTCTGTGCACGCTCCAACGAGTCTATGGCACGCACATAGTCTCCTTGCTTCAAATACATGTTTCCGAGGACCTATACCTGACGTCAGAGGTGATGAATCGTCGATCCACCGGTCACGTACTTAAGATGATAGTACATTGCATCGTCGCAATGAGATCCTGCACACGTGATATAGCAATAGCAATACTTTCGGCGATGAACATGACAATGGCCTGAAGAGAAAAGAATGTTTGCTCGACATGATGACTTGACATTGAAATGGCATGGCTTGATCAGTAAGAGAAACCTCCAATTTTCCTCGTTTGGAGAGCAATCACGAAACACGAGGTCAAACGCCTGCATCGTCAGGTCTTGATCCTTCTGTTGGACGAGGGAAATGGCCTTTGCTATATGACCAACGACGGTCGGCTGAAGTTTGATGGACTTGAGCGACGTTGAGTAAAAACGAACATACGGAAGAGATGTGAGCATTACCTGGGCAGCGTCGTCGATGGCCATATTGTATTGATTCAAACGTGAGCGTACGAGAGCACGGTAAGCGACGGCATGTGCGTGGCGAGAAGAATCCGAGGGACGTAGGATTTCCTCTGTCAAAATTTGCTCGACGCGGTTCAAGTCGCCTTGTATCCACGGTTCGAATGCGTCACGATTAATATTAATGAGCGGCAACTGGGGGTCTGCGAGAGTGAAAGGATCAGAACAAGCGAGCAATCGATGCTTGAGTACGCTCACGATTCGAGGAAACAGTAGGCTAGATCACGACATTTAAGATTCGACAATCTTTACGAGTGAAATCACTTACTACTTGTATTGGGAAGTACGATTGCGGAATGATATCACGAAGACTCCGCAAGGTAATCGTCCCGTTGTCTTCGCCGGTCGCAATGTAGTCGTTGTTGGGAGACAACGTCACGGTGCGAACACGGCTGTTGTGCTTGATTGCAGGACCAATTTGCTCGGGCGTAGAGACATCCCAGAAAGATAGTGAATTGTTTGCGACGAGGGCGACAAACTTTTGGTTGGATGATGGAGCGATAGAAGAACGTAGCCGGGTTCACCGTCGGGAACGGACCATTCACCGAGCACGGATCCTGAAGGCGCATCGAAACATTTGGCCTGATTGAATGAGACAGCGAAAATTTGACGACCATCAGCCGACCAGGCGAATGGCGAGCTTAAGTTCGGCCCGAACGGACATGGGATGACCAACAGCTGCTGGCCGTTGAAGACTCGGATCGCCTTGTCGTCTGCGGTGGCGAGGCGGTCCTCATTTGGCAAGAAACGCATTACCAACACGTGACTGTCGTGCTGCAGCGGGCCGACGAGCCGGTCGCCCGAGGCCATGTTCCAGATGCAATGCCTGCTTGTCATACCCGCCCGTCGCAAATTTCGTCGAGTCGGAGGAAATGTCAACTGACCAAACTGTGGTTCTGTGATCATCGATGGCCAGGACCTTTTCGTGGGTCTTCAAGTTCGCATCCCACCCCTGCGCCGCGTGGCGAGAGCCCGCACACTATCTATCTGCGATCCGGCGATAGCACAGCAGCATAGATCACACTCCCTGCTTGAATCGCTTCCCCAACCTCGTGTCCATCATTTACCTCCCATCGCCGAAGCATCCCTTCTCGACCACCGCTCAATACCTGCTTTCCATCCTCGACGTTGAAGGAGACCGAATATATTGCGGAAATCGGCGGGTGATCATTATAGGAAAGTACTCCCCAATGACTGGTACGTACTTTCTCCCGTAGACTGCATTCCCCACGACACTTACCTCTCACAGCCCTCGACACGTGTCTCGTTCTACCTTCTCTCTCCACCATTTCGAGTCCATGACACTCGATCAACTGGATGCTGGCATACAATAAAGAATGCAACCATTCTATTTTCGACAAACGACCATTCACACCACTCCGAACACCACGGATCGATACCGTCTTCCAATGCACCCGAATCATCCCTGCTTGCCGCCACCACTGTTACACCTTCCATTCGTCCCGCCCTCTCTTTACCCCTATCACCAGCAGCTTGCATCCTAAATTTGCAGACGGGAGTTTTTCCACTCACCCAGAAGGGCCCACTGGCACGGAAATAGGCCACTGTCGCATCATCAACGTCGCCTTGCACTGTCGAGGGGAGTGCCTGAATGGGATGGCATCAGCCTACCATCGAGAACAAGGAGAGACGGCGCGTGAGACATACCGCAGTATTCATCGCGACGACCCTCAGGCTAGACCCACCGATTCCAACTTGCAAACGCGACCGCAGTCGTTCCGGCGAGACCCCACTATAACTTGTGCTTTCTCACATATCCTTTCACAGAAAGCCCGGGCTCCAAAATCTCTCGCAAACGTGGTTATCAACAGGTCGATGATGCGTTTGGGAGGCTAGGCTTGAATTAGGAATCGGGGTTGATGACGCTCATCTGTACGATGGGGTTTGAGAAAGGGTTGAGTATATGTTAGGGCTCCTCAAGTAGAAAGTTCGTATATGCCAGTGAATCAATGTGACACGCAGAATTATCAGAACAGACAGCACCACGTAAAAATTAATTCAGCTGACGATCGGTGAAAACTTCTCCATGAGCTGTGCAATGACCTTGCCTGATAATGTTAGCAACTAAGATCTGAATATTGTAGTGACTGGAAGTGACTCACTAGCCACGAGATGCGAGTATGCGTTGAAGGTGGACGAAGCGACAGATGGTGTATTTCCAAGCACAATCTGGGAAACCTCGTTGTCGTCGGCCCTATTGGCCGTGAACGATCCCCAGTCTAACTGCGCGACATCGATCAGTACACGTATCCACCAAAATCTCGTCAAACACGAACGCTCTCTATCGGATTTCTCCGCCTCGCAATCTGCAAGTTCGTCCTCAGCTTTCTTCTGTGACTCCACCATCTCCAGATACAGGTGCGCGATTGCATGTGATGCGGGTAGAGGTTAACCGAGTTCGAATTTCGTCCCAGGCGATGTACCTCCAAAAACGCGGGCACTTCAATATCGCAAGCATGAACAGAGCGAAAATACTCATACCAGCGTTCATACAAGCACAGCAGCACGACGTAAAAGATCCGTCAGACAGCGACAGTGCAGTCGCATGTTCAGTAAAGAGTTCGGTGGGATGATGAACTTGTTCTTTCTGCACAACAACTCAGCCGGGCATATTTGCCTCGTCGCGAGTACGGGAGGGGTTAGAAAGTCCGAAACGGGAGGCCGACTGGTGGCAGGCGGAGCTTGTTACAATATATGTATTCTGTTGGTAGTTGAAGCCTGAGGTAGATCCGTGAGATCGACTGAGAAGATTGAACCCTCACAATGGTACGAGCCATCGTTGAAGATCGTTGATTCTTGACCCTCATGTATAACCACCTTTTGAACACTGATGCGCTCGGATGACTCGGAAGAATCACAATGTCTCTCCGAATGCGCCTCTGGAGCAGAGGTCATGGGTAGGACCGGGGTGTGTCTGATGGCGGCTATGATACGACTTGTGTTGAGTCGAGCGGCGGTACCTCTTCCTCACAAGGATGGATAAAGAGTTTCCGGGGACGATGGCTCTAGGAATGTCAGCACGAAAGCGAGAGGAGAATGTCATGATTACGAACCTCGTCATAGTTTAACTAAGGTTCCGGCACGGCGCTGGATGGCAACTTGATCTATTCCATGTGAGAACCTGCTTTGACGGGAAAAGAACGAATGAATACCTCAAGTAAATTAGTACCGCCGTCTTTGCTGTCGGTATAGATTTGGGTGGACTGGATTTACCACGCCGTTCGAGTTGGTGGATATACAAACATTTAAGGAGTCAGTGCGACTCGTGCCGTAACAGAATGAGAATATCGTGAGTACTGGGGTGGAGTCAGGTGGTTTGTTATCGTTCCAGCCAGTTTTCGTTCATTCTGTTGGCCTTGTTCGTGAGCAGATGCTAGTGGCGACATCAGACCAAGGCTTCTGACGACAGCGATAGGGCATAGGACGAACCGATCGGCGGTACTTCGTCTTCACAAGTATGAACAGAGGATCCCGGATGGCGGCTCCAGCAACGTCAACACGGCAGGAAGGTGGAGAATGTAGTGATGACGAACCTCTTCTTAGTTGAACTGAGCTGCGGGCATGCTCGATGGCAATTCGACCTATTTCATCGTGAGGACCCGCATCGATGGGGAAAAGAACGAACACATACCTCGAGTAGATCGGTATCGTTGTCTTCGCTTCAGGTCTCGGCCGTTTCCTGGTGAACACGAACAGTAAAGGAGTCAGTGCGAGTCGTACAGTGACAAAATGACGAGGTCCTACCGGGGAGGAGTCAGGTGGATTGTTGTCGTGCCAGCTGCCCAATGTCGAAGGCTGTTCGCTTGGTTGTTCTTGCTAGCGAGTAGATGTCTACTAATAGTATGGTGTGTCAACGTGAAAGAGGGTGAGGGTGGATGAACAGACGCTTACATCGAGGGACCGTACAGGTCAGGAAGGATATTGCTGAGGTGACAAATGGTGCACCGGTGATTTTTCGACTCTGCCGCCATCGAGAACCTGCAACTCGGTGACCCGGGACCCGGTGGACACATCGAAAGCCTTGAGTTTCTTCTTCTCGGATGTACCGCGACTGTCAAAGACGCGGATCAAACCAAGAATGCAAGGGGTGGCGATGCGGTCTGTTCGCGCGGGCCAAACCGTCAAGCATGCGAGACATCGATCGCCCACATTCAGTTCAAGTCCGTCACACCTTTTTCTACATCAAACGTTTGCCCCTCCTCGCCGAGTCCCACGTACTAACCGCCTGTGATCTCTGGATACAGGAATGGCGTTGAAGCTCACTCCCGTTTGCTTTCCCAACTTTTGACGGTCTGCGAGCTCATCCTCACCCCCGTCCAAGAAATGCATTCCGTCAGGATGGGACCCGACTGCGAACACCCAATTAGAGCTACCGGTATCGATCACCATTGTATGGTCTTGCTGACTCGTCAACTTTGTAGATCACTCCATGAAACTGCTACTCACCGGTTTTTGTCGTCCACATGCTCGTGGATGGTACACAGTCCGCAGTTTTGAGGCGTCAGGGAAGAGCGCCTCGTGGCCCAGGTGTGCAAATTTACACTATGTCCATTTCCTTCTCACCATGTTCTTTACGAAGGGGCCTCGCATTTTTGGCCGTGTCTTTGGCCTTCATCCTTACTCGGCTCCGGGTAGATTCCCTCACAGGCATCCGTAAGAAAGGAGATTGTTCTCAAGCACTATGCCTGTCTGCTGGAACCCGAATCGTATCAGCGCAGTGTCCGAAAAAACTTTGTGATCGGGCGCACGACATTGTTCAATCCCCCTCCATCCAAGCTGCGATCGACGCGCCGTATTTCGATGTCCGGATGAACAGCAAAGATCGGGAATCTGGCTCACAAACTTTCCAAGACATCCACGCGACCTGCAACCCGTGCGCGTCCAACCTTCATGACATCGGCTGGACCATCGACACTGACAAACCGGACAGATACGAATACACCCTCCAATGCCTGTTCATTTGCTTGCACTACGACTGCCCACAACTGCCCACAAAACCCATTCCAGCTTTTATTGCTGTAGGTTGTCTGCTGTAATGAGCAGACTTGCCGTACAATCCACGGATCCTCTCTGGCATACAGGCAAATTGCCCATAGATGTAGACATGGATATATGGCCATATACAATACCAGGTTATTTGTCTGGGTTTGGATTTCTAGAGAGGGTGTCAACGTCAGGCGAGATAGCAAAGGAAAACAAAACAAAAAACAGACAAAGAAAACGACACGCACATTCCCCGCATCTCTCCATATTGTTGTGACGTTCCTGAATTTGTATACAAGTGAGGGAACATCCTACTCTGCTGGGAGATGCGTCTAGCAGCTGTAGAACATACGCATTCTGGAACGACTTCTCTGGGCCTTCTTCTTTCCCTGCTTCCATCCTTCAGTGTTTGCAACTCGATACTCTTCTGAGGGAAATTAGTATGGAGGCAGACGGTCATTCGTGAATTGCCGTCCCCTCGGTTTACGGGAATTATGTATGCCTTGTTCTTCTCCGCAATTACAAGACCGTGACTACTACGCATAGGACATCCGAATCGCAGATCGATACTCAATCTCCGAGTCGAGGAGCAACTTTCTTCTTGGTGCGTACACTTGAGAGCAGGCTTTATCTCACTGGAGAACTAACAAAATACCACACTCATCCGTATTCCCAACCAGAGCTTCGTCCAGTCGACGTGGCGCCTGTTCTCCGAGTTTGGATGTTGCCGAAACGTTGCAACTTGTTTTGCTTCATTGTCATCCCGCGTCCAAAGCTAACCCTGCCGACAGCACGACGAATGAACGAGCTACGGCTCGGGTACATGCTCACATCGATTGATGCCGCGCGTGATGGGAACAGAGAAACCGTTGCATGCCCCAGCTCGTACCTTGGCAACGCTGTGGTCATGACACTTACCCATTTCCTTGATCACGGCAGCCTTAGTTGTATCCTGGTGTAATACTAGATCTCGAGGAATGTGAAGGATGTCTTGGTTTCTACAACTTCCCCATGTCACTCCCGAAAATGTTTGCAGCACAGAACCAACTTAAACACTGGGCAGAAGAGAAGCAGATGATTTCAACATCTGGTATGTATACAAAGCTCACGAGACGAGATGCACGCATAGGTATGTATGTTAAATAAATATCCTAGTGCTCGCTGATCACAGTATGACCAGTGACCAGTTAACTGTGCCCACTCCCGGTTTCCATCCAAAACCTTATTCAAACCTGCTGCCCATCATCTCCCAACACTTTGAGTTGAATCACCTCCCCTTCATCTGCATCCCCGCCGGGCCCTTCCGCAATCTGCTCCTGTGTTAGGGTGACATCCACGAATGCAATCGCAGACAGAACTGCATTTCGAGTGGCAATGGGGTGTGACGACACCCCAAACCCAGTGTCGATTCCCTGCCAGTGGCCATGGATGTCATGGTCATACAGCTCCCGGATGCTGATGATGAACCAAGGTATCATGGGGTATATGGATACATGAGCAAAGAGCCATAGGAAGAGCATTGAACTGTTGTTCAAGTTTAATGTAAGTCCACTGTCATTAAGTAGATTAAAAATGCTGAAAAATATGTTCCTAGCAGTTCAAGGCATCCAAGTGGTGAGTTGTGTGCAGGTAAGATGGGCGGAGAACATGACAGTGAGAAATAATAATAAAAATGAAAAAAGCATGACATACACACAGAAATAAACAACTCCATCCTTGATGAGTTGTTGCATGTACTGGTTAGGTTGCCATTGCTTGGTTGCTCTGTATATCTCCACTGACTGCTTCAAGGTTTGGATGACAGTAAGAAGAAAAAGTGTGACACCAAGAACAATTGGTAGGCTCCAGTAATAAACAATAACCTTGGACAGGGCACTGTCAAATGAAGAATAGCAAAAGAAGATATCAAAAACTTGGACAACTGTAACTGGAGAAAAGGGTGGCAGAAGATGAATGGTCAATTATGTGAGATTTGAATGAGGCATTCAGCTTAGTCCAAGACATACTTGATAAGTGGGTTTGGGTATTCAGGTAAACACCTGTCAAACCACACATAGCAATAGCTTGTGATATCCAAATGAACAGGAGAAAGCAAAGGATTCTTTGGGATTGATTCCATATTGCATAGACACGTAGGATCATGACCACTATATGTGATTGACATCATAATTAAACATGTTGTAAATGAAGCAGAAAATACAATAACTCACAGTCAGCAGTAGCAAAAAATATTGGACAGATCCACATGGATGTGTGATGAATCACAGTACCTTTGGAACATCCATGGGCCATGGCATGTCTCATGCAGCATAGCTAATTGATGTGCTTACATCTATGGAGCTATTGTCAATATAGTTTCAAGTGATCTGTATCTAGATGCATACATCTATGAAAATACAATCATTAATAACAAATCAGATGGAAAGCAAAGACACCAACTTCCACAGGACCAGGCACAAAGGTACCATGCCCTGTAGATATATCAGATTCAGTAAATTAATCTCTAATATACCTTTGAACATACAGAGGCTTACAAGGCTTGATTATAAATTCATCATGATTAGCATGAGATTTGATTTGTATTGTAGTAATCATCAACCTACACAACCCAACAAAGTCCAACATAGTGGCTCTATGGAATTGTCAATCAAAAGCACAAGATGAAGTGTCCCCTAATGTCTTATACATACCAGGACAAACATTGTAGAGATCCAGGACCAGGGTCTGCACTGTGGCACTGTCAGGGGTTTAGTACCCACTCACCAATTGCTTCCTTACCCAAACATAGTCCACCTTTAAATATTGTCAGCCAACACATAACATATGGGGAGCAGAATAACATACCTCTCTTGAAAAGGTGAGAACTATCATGGTGCAATGGCCATTTCAGTTTGAGAAGAATGGATTGTACAAAAGCATCACTCACAATAATCATATATGATAGCAGTGGGAGCAATCACTGCAATGGCCTATAAGACTCATTATTCACCAAAAGTATGAGTGATCATACCAGAAAAATATTTATTCATCTGGAGAAAGGCCATAGTGGATTGTAAGTCAGAGGACATGACAGTTCAAGAACAGTCAAAGATTGAGAGTCGGCGAGGAGAGCAAAGTTGCTAGTGGTTCAGCCGTGGAGTTCATGCGGCAGTTATATCTTCTGCCCAGTGTCTTCGGGACTTTTTTGGAACACAGCATGATGTACGATAGTGGCACAGTGGCGGGATGCAATGCGGCCCAGTGTCTTCATTAGTGCAGAGAACGATACAGCACAGGATGCTCACATTAAAGAATTGATGGTGTTCATTCAGGGTCATGACCACGTCGCGCCCAAATCCCATGACGAGGTCTCTGGGTTGCACCAAAGCAGCTCTATTAATGCAGTATTTCTACCACTTGTTCATTTTAAGCCGTTACTGGAACGAAAAATACCTGAAAGGTATCTCGTCAGTTGTTGGAACACCGACGACGCTGACGAGCGCCAGTGACCTGATCCGTCGGAGCCTCGGAGGCCCTTAATTAATAGTACAAGTCGGATCACAAAACATCTTGGCTGCCTGACCCACTTCTGCATCTCGATTTGGATCCCAACTCTAAACCATCAAACGTGTCCATTTGCGGCTACTTCACGTCGGCTGGGGAGCTGTGGAAGTGCTGCGGAGAACCACCGCCAACGGGGTTCTAATTCATGATCAGGAAGCGCGCCGCCGGTGATGAGTTAGGCCGACATTCTTTGAATACTATTGAGAAATAAATGCTGTAAGCCGTGGAGCTCATGCACTTGCGTGTTAAGCCCAAGGGCCAGACGGATACAACAGCCACGAAGGGACTATCGAGACAATGGACATACGCCAAGACCCACTTACAGCAACGTCCGCTCTCCACTCCCAATGTCAAAACATCCAGCTTCGCGCTATTCCTACACACACCTCTCCGAGGACGTCCTTAACCGCCTTTCAGTGCGATCTCCACCTCCTAGAGTGGAAGAGAGTGAGAGTCTGACGCGACCGCCTCAAGTCTCTAAGAAGGAACAAGTCAGGAGGACATACTATCGAGACAATGGCCTCGCGCCAAGACCCGCTTACAGCGAGTCAGCATCTGCTCTCCCGGCTCGAAGCGTCCGGCCTCAATTGGAGCGATGGGTGAGATGTGATCATTCATATTGCACCGGTTAGCTGAGAAAATGCAGGATATAGGTAGAGCATAAATCCCCATGACGGTGAATGGCGGAGCCAAATCATTGAATGTGTTCGACGGAGTCTGAACTACATACTTTCAGCTGTCATCGTCGCCCACCCACACTCCTGCGCCGTCGTCTATCGCCCCTCCTACGTCCTCGACATCCAGCTCCTCCAACAATTTCTTGTATGGCGAACCCCGCCACCACATTGCCGGGTACGTTTGCTATCTGAATCCTCCCGAAATCGCGCATCATGAGCCAACGGTACCCGCACGGGCTTGCTGAACCCGACTAAGGACTCGACAAGGACGAACCATCGGTGGTCACCTTGCCTGGGCTACGTACGATCGTGTCCAGCCGACGCCCGAGTCTTGTTTGAATAGCAAGACGAACTCAGGTGTCGTAGTCCTTACTCGCACTAGCATGCCCTTCTGCTGGTGCAGTTGGTGGTCCCCACAATGGCTTGTTCGGCGAACTTCCCAGCTGAAAGGTGTCGCCGGAGAGAAAGGCATATCGGACCGCATCGTCTGCGTGCGTGCGGATGATGGCTGGATGTCGATTACGACAGGATTTCTTCCTCGGTCAAGACAAAATCGGCTCGAAAACGGGTGGATCGGCAAAAAACGACGATGTCGACGGCGGTCGCTGTATAGGCGATGTCAATGGTATGGGTGTGCGTCGTATTGGGATGGAGAGATGCGGGGGATGTGCGTGTCGTTTTCTTTGTCTGCTTTTTTGTTTCGTTTTCCTTTGCTATCTCGCTTGATGCTGACACCCTCTCTAGAAATCCAAACCCAGACAAACAACCTGGCATTGTGTATGGCCAGGACGATCGCAACTTGGGGCGTGCTGCAGTACATCCACCAGATGTCAAGCGAGAAGACTGGAAGATCATTCGGTGTGTGCTTCAGCCCAGATTACTTTCCGTTGTGCTTTGCTAACCACACCCTCTTTCGACAGTGCCCTCTCCGAAATCGTCGGGAATCTTCTGCCGTACGACGACATACTAAGTCTTAGGGACCGTCTGTGGGAGATGTTGGTACGATACGACGTGACAGAGCGAACATCGGTGGACGTGACACTTTCCAGTCTGAAGACGCTGACAGCTGTGACGGCGGGGGCCAAGGTATCTGGCGAGGCGTTCAAGAGCCAGTTACTAACTTTTACCAAACAGATTCCATCTCGCGTGCGCGCGCACTCGCTCCTTGTTCTACCTTCACTGCAGGATGCTGACACATCGTAATTTCAGATCTGCGACAATAACTTCATGTACGCGTGCCCTCGTCAAGGGTGACAAGGACAAATTTGGTCAAGGACAGACGTCGGATGTGTGGTGTCGTACGCATGATTGGGGGAGCGATGTGTCTATACATACCGGTATTTTGTTGCAAAGAAGAAATATACCATAACGCCCCTTTGCTTTTTACGGCGGTTGGATGTGGAAGAGATGCTGCAGCAATGTGGATGGCGTTTTATCTTGTCACGGCGGGTCACGTTTTCAATCTAGGCAGTGCATCATAACACATGTGATCGAAGAAGTAGGCTCGAGTTGGACATTCCACCGGTGCATGTCACGACAGCGAGCCTGAACATGAACGAATCGATGATCAAACGTACTTTTCGTCTTACCAACAGCCGAGTTGGTCCTGGGGATACATTGGAGATTCTGCAAATGAGATTGGGGAACTTTCAGTAGCGTCAACACGGAAGTCAGAGGAGAAGCAATGATCACGAACCTCGTCACAGTTGAACTGAGCTCCCGGGGTGTTGCCAGTGGATGGCAACTCGACCTATGCCATCGTGAGAACTTGCTTCGACAGTGAAAAGATGCATACCCTGAGTAGTAGATCAACATCGCATTTTTCACTTTGAGTCATGGGGTGGGATTTCTGTAAGCACACGATGAAGGAATCATTTGGTAACAGAATGACGAAATCCTACAAGATGAGAGCCAGGCAGTCCGCTGTCATGACTACCCGATCACATCAAAGGCGGTCGCCCTTGTTCGGGAGTGGATGCCTAGCGTAATGTGGGATGCGGTGTGGGCCTTACCAGATCAGTCCTAGCAGTATGAAAGCGAACATACTTACATGGAAAGGACCATACGGCGAGTTCGGAAGGATATTGCTGAGGTGACCAACAGTGATTTTTCCGTCATATCATCCAGTTGCGACGTAGCTACTATCTGGGGAGACAGTTATTGATTGTATGTTTTCGGTGTCCTCAATGACAGTGCCAATCTGGGTGATGGTGGATGCGTCCAGGAACAAGATAGCACAACCTGGTCTAAGGGTAGGTCACAGTGGTGGTCGAAACCTGTGGGAAACCGAAAGCCAGGCATATTTGATAAGAATACATGCGGTGGTACAAAAATAACAGATTGGTAGGAAATGAAAATATATGACTACACTAAAAATGTTATCAGCACAATCGCGCGGTCTATCCAAACTGTATCACGTACCAGATGATTGAGGGACTTTGTATACTAGATCATCTTCGACCTCAGATCCATCCGTGTCTGGGTCATCCCAGTCGGACGCCTTAGCAGCATCGTCCACCTCAAGAACATTCATGATTTGTTCCAGCTGCATGTCTGCAATAGTGAGCGCCACCAATTCGTCTGCGTACGTGCCATGGTGGAAAGCAAGATCGTCGGCGTCGATCGCTCGGATACCCATCACCTCCTTGACCCATTATATTTGTTCATCTGCGGTTTCGAGGTCGACCTCCGCTTCTCGTTTCATTGCAGAAAACATGTCCATGCGAGAGTGGGGTGCACGAGTGGGGAGGAGGTTTCCTGCTCGAAGAAAAGGGTCGAAAGGGAGAAGGGGAGTTCCCACAGGTGGTGCGGGCACGTGAGGCTCTTTCTGGCACTCGCACTTTTGCGCTGCCATGCGGTCCCCACGTTGGCATGGGATCGCTTTTCGCCATCCGTCCGAAATAGGCTTCGATGAAGCAACACAGACGAAGGTTTGCTGATAAGAACACCGAATACTAATAGGGTACTGCGAGCATTTCTATGGACCATGCCATATCCATGCAGTGTACCGCCATTAGTGCCCACTTTTCATTGCGGATTATCCTAGTCATGATGGATCATCCAAATCCGCTCAGTTGGATAAGCATGCGTTCGATCGGAGCTTTCGACAGAGGCACCATGACTGAGCGCGTAGCGCCCTGCTTTGGACCCGTGACTTGCCGATGAGCCATACAGAACTCCTTGATCCGTTTGCTAGTATCATGCCGATCAGAAAGCGTTGCACAGGTAAGCACATCCAGTAATCGCAAGAATACACGACGGCCCAACGGTGGGTCTACCGAGTAATGTAGATGTTAGAGGAGGCGACCTAAATGCCAATGGTAGCCTATCTGTAAAGCAGCGTACCGCTTAATGACACTAATGATCGTAGGCCATTCGAGAGCTGTATATTGGAGGACGTGCGCCATCGGCGAAAAAGGGTCCTTCCGAAAAAGAAACCGGCGCAGCCCATCCCAAAGCCCGCTTCAGAAAGTTGATCAGTATGACCCTGTGGGTTTATGGCCAGAGTCGGACAAAGCGAAGCCATGAAGGATTCGCCGACCGGGAAACGGTCATCAATATTTGACGTGCATTCAATTGCTTACGAAGCCATTCTTCGACTGTCATGTCATCGATCCTCGTCCAATGGGTCCCAGAGCCGGCACCCTTGCTACTCTCCAACCACGGTAACGAGGTTTATGGGAACGCATATAAGGCCGCAGGGTCCTCATTGCGTCCTCATACTCCTCCGTATACATCGTCTGCATGTCTTTACCTGATAGAACCACGGTCCTGATCGTGGGTGCTGGTCCAGCAGGCCTTGCTGCTGCTCTCTCTCTCCTCCACCATGGCTTCCATGATTTTATCATTGTCGACGCCATACCCCAGGGGACAAACTTTTCCCGAGCCGCCGTAATTCATGCTGCCACTCTCGAGGTAAGTCGTCTTTAATGAAGTTCATCCTTCTCCTGTCTAAGCCATATATAGGCGTTGGACACGATAGGTTGTATGGACGACATTGTATCGCAGGGCACCAAAACGACTACGTTAAACATCGGAACTCGTTCTACAAAGCTTTGCGGTCCTGATATCGAGAGTCTCAAATCATATACTCGACACCCATACATGCTCATCATCACCCAGAACGTTACTGAGCGTACGCTCGCGAAGAAGCTGGCAAGCTTGGATGTCATCATCCATCGGCCCCTGAAAGTGGTTGGACTGAGGCGCAATGCGGAGGATCCACATCTCAGTGATGTCACATTCGAGAATGGCAGAGTAATCACGACAAAGTATGTGATCGGTGCAGATGGTGCGCGCTCTGTGGTAAGGTGTTTTTTATACTTTATTTGCACTTGGATATCGTCTCACAACGCGTAGATTCGCACTATGGCTGGCATAGGTTTCTCCGATCCAACGGTTGTTGAAGGAGAAGCAGACAACAACTTAGCTCAAATGGCTATTGCCGATGTCACCTTCGACAGTGTGAACGCGGATGACGCGTCGAGCGCCACGTTGACCCCAGACAGCCTCTTCCTTTGCTTCCCCTTGCCTTCTTCCTTCAACGAATCTCTCGTCGCCGACGGGAAATTTTCCACTTCTGACAGAATATACCGCATCGCCTGTGGTGTACCCTTGGCAGAGGGCGAAATCCCCCAATCACCTCCCAAAGAATATCTCCAAAATCTCGTCGACCGGTTCGGACCATACCGCCTCGCATCAGATCCCTCCGTTAATCCTAACT
>QGOI01005556.1:0-12552 GCA_003313885.1 Boletus sp. MG55
CATAATTTTTGAGATATCACATTGATGTTTGTTATTCCGTATCTCGCAGAGCGAAGTTGAATGGCTGGGACGTGACGATATTATCTGATCAATGGTGCATCCGAGCGTACTCTAGTCACGAGGCCTGGAGGCCAGGACCCATGAGAGTGCAAGCGGGAGACCCATTACCATCTCAACAAGTGACGCAGCAACAGACGTCAGCGCCGCCACCACAAGCGCTCCAAGATGCTTTAACCACTTTTGTATGTATTCCAGTTCCCATCCGTGTGGCGCTTGACTTACATATGCCCCTCTCCTCCGCGGTCACCTCCGGGCGCAGGTGGAGCCTCAGCGCGGCCTAATTATGCAGATTTGCCAACGAACGGGATTAAATGCTCAATTTGCCGTGGACTGCTTGCAGAATAACGCGTGGGATTTGGACAGGGCCATTGCCAATTTTGAACAAGTGAAGGTTAGTGGGCCATTGCCGGGCGACGGTCGTGCTTACGTATCCCGGCGTTCAAATAGGGCGCGCTGTCACGAGACGCATTTCTGTGACCGCTGTCGGGTTCACACAGGATATTTAGAAGCATTTGGATTACGACGTGTTCAGCGTTGTAGCACGGACAGCTGAGGTCCCGAACTGGGTCTCCCCATTCACACCTGGCAGAAGTAAATATTCATAGGACTCATCGGTCGCATGTTAATGTATTCCACGTATATCATATCATATCCCGATCATTTCGCACATCTCATTTCATTTCCCGCACGAATTCAAGCTACGATATTGGTATCGATATCGGATACGTATCCCTAATATCAGGCTGGCATCAGACATAAGCGTCCTGAGTAATCAGTCATGGTTCTGTGAATGGCGCTAACCTTAAGTTGGGCAATTGGCGACATGGTCTAGGACAAAAGAGGAATGGTGTGGTGCAAGGGTGCAAAGGGTCGCTGGTGAAACTGGCTTTTTAGATCAGTGTGCTCGTCCTCGGAGCATGTTTCCCTGCGTACGTTTAGTAGAACGGCACGGCATTGAATGGTGCGCACAATGTCTCGAGCTCCGCGCATTGTTCTGAGCGTGAGTGTGTTTTGTATGTCTTGAATTTGTTTTGGTTTCTTGTTTGTGTTAGCTACGCGGCGGCCTCGAGGCGACTGGCAGATTGTACGAGACCTTCTCCGCATTATCCAAGTATGTATACAAGGCCAGCCCGGATCGAAAATCTCAACAGAACACCCTCCGCAAAATTCGTCTTCTTTTCCTCTTACCTCCGTCACGACACATCCTCCCCAACTATATCTACCCGCTTTACTTCCCTCTCCCTTCTCCCGCCCTCCCCCTCCCATATCACGAAATCACTGACGACCCGCAATGAGTCGCCCACACCGCTCCTTTGAAAATTTTGCACTCCTCCAGGCTGCCTCCGAAGGCAACGCTTCCGCCGTCCAAGACGCCCTCGACGCTGGCGCAGACATCAACGCCTCCGACACCTCGGGCCGCACTGTCCTCACATGTGCACTCACAGCCGACAGGTACGTCCGCATCCTTTCCACCGCCACGGGCTTTCCCGCTCACCGATTCCGTCGCTCTCTGCAGATGGGAGACCGTCGACGCGTCCGACGCGTCGTTCGTGTCTCAAGACCGCCTCAACGTCATCCGCATCGCAGCCTCTCATCCTGACATTTCCTTGTTCGTCCTCAACGCGCCTCAGGACTCTATCAATGACGTGACCCCGCTTGGTATGGCTGCCTGGCTCGACTTGCCCGAGTTCGTCCGGCTCTTGCTCGAGTGTAGCTCCGGCGCCGTCTCTGTCGACGGCATGGATACGGACGGCGCAACGCCATTGATGTGTAAGTTCGCTTAGAACTCGTCTCGTCTTTTGGCACACATTCAATTGCTACACTAGACGCAGCGCGTGACTGCAGAATGGAAGTAGTGCAACAATTGGTGGGTGCGGCGTGGCGTTATGCCTGCCTGATCTGACCACCTTCTTTAACAGCTCTCGCACGGTTCTCGCCCTGACCTGAGGGATCGAAATCATCGCTCTTCCATACAATTCGCATTGCCCCACCCAAATGTTCTCTGGGCATGTGAATATGCATTGCGCTGCAGTCGCTGGCGCGAATACAAGGTATATTTGGAGACGCAATGTTCACGTCCGAGCAGCACTGACCTTGGCGTGTGTTAGAACGGCAACAAGGAAGCGCTATGTGAGCCTTCCTGTGTCGATCTCGTCCAGCTATCTCCGTATACCTCCCCTCCGCCGGCCCCCTTCTCACCTCCTGCTGCCGCTTTTGTTCCTGAATCTTTCTCTCACATCACCGACTCGGTTGTAAATGCTGTACTCACCGCCGATCTCCCATCGATATACGAATTGTTGTTTTCACCACAGTCATTCGAACCATCCCCTCTGGAAAGCGGCCCCGTTCTTGTAAATGTACCTGATACTGAAGGATGGAGCGCCATCCACTACTGCGTCTCTGTACCAAACCCATCTATCGAGATCCTCGACGCACTCTACCGCGCTGGCGCCGACATCAGTCTGTTTACTACCTGGGAGCACTATACACCACTTCACTGCCTCGCTCGACTTGGACGCGCCACTGAGGCGTCAAACTCTGCACAGCTTCTGTACCGACTCGCTGTACATATCATCCGCGATCTCCATGCACCATTATCTGCCCGAGACAAGAACGAAGAGACTTGTATTCATGTAGCTGCCGAGCACGGCGAATGTATCGATGTGTTGTATGCTTTTCTTGACTGTGACCCAACGGGGTCCTACTGGAATCTACGCAATTCGCGAGGGTAAGTTGCTCGTTGTGTCTTTCCAGCATGTCAGTGTATCTGATCATTCACGATAGACTCACCGCATTGGAGGTAGCGAAACCACATTTCCGCATGGCTTTTATGACCGAAGGGCAGTTCGACCGCCCTGAGTCGTCCCTATCCGACCGTACCATCCGCCCAAGAACTTCTACGTCCCTCTCTTCCATCGCGTCATTCACGAATTGGGTATCTTCTATCGACCCTCCCTCACCCCACGAACCCCAGGGACCCGCGAGCCACCTTCCGCCCGACTTTGACATCACTACCACTTCTGAACAACTTTTAGACAATTTCCAATTTCTTTCCGCCGAGGGTCAATTTGTCCGCGATTCTGCCGAAGTCAATAAACTTGCATCCGTCGTTCAAGAAACCTCCCAGTTGGGCGACGACGTCTTGGCGTATTTCCGTGGCCAAATCGACGATGCTGCCAAGGAACTGCGCAGCACCCGCGAGATCCTCAATTCTGTTGACCGCCAATGGAATCACGTTTCGCAAGAGGCCGAGGAGCAACTGTTCGCACAAGATCCCGTTCTTTCTCGATTTGCTCGATTGACGTACAAGCGTTCCCCTCGAGGCTCTGAAGATTCGCAGTTGACGGCCGTCGAACCGAACGCTCCCCAACCGAAGGACGAGAAAATAAAAACATACGTTGACGCTGCCGTTCTCACAGAGACTGTCGCTCAAACTCTTGAAACTACTTCTCCTTCTGGCGTTCGGACTGTCCCATGGCCCGAATGGCTGGATAGTTTCATTCTGAGCGCGGATTCATCGACGTACAAGGCACACCTGGCGAACCTGATTGAGATAGAGCGGGAGCTCTTCTCCCGGGATTATGCGGGCTCGATTCAGGAAAAATCGACTTCCAAGGATCGTAAACTCAAAACACTCTTAAACAAGTTCCATTCCAAAAACGAGAAAAGTGGAGCCTCGAAGCTCAAAGCGTGGTGGAAGAAGAAGACCGTGGTAGGCAAACCACTTCGGCTTCAGCTTTGCTACGAGCTCGACGATCCTCACTGCGCTGTGGGGAGGCAGGCGAAGCAAGATATCGAGCAGCCCACCATCATTATCACAGACTCGGAGGGCATTACATGCCGTTCACGACATTCATATGGTGCTTCTGCTTCCGATGCTTCCGACATTGCCCTGTCTGGAAATAGCACTCATTCCGTTCAGGGAGTCTTGTCTGCCGCGAGCCGTGATTTATCCGCCATCGACGAATGTCTGCATGCGGTAATTGCTTTTGTCTTTGTGGTTGCCTATTCGGGTGCTAATTCGCCTTCGCTCTAGGTTGACCACCTGATCTCCACCGCGAACCACTTCATTTCGCGAGCCGAACGAATTATTAATCGGACGCTCAAGGTCAGTTGAGCCACCAACGTCATTCAAGTCATGCGTAGTAAACTTTAACTCTCATTCAGGTTCGGGAAGCCATGGTAGAGAATCTCCGTTCTCGGTATCCGCCTGTGAACGACCCATTTGTTCTTTGGCCTGATAAGTCCAAGGCGATGATAGCTCCACATGCTCACGCGGATATCTGCCGGTCGTCGTTCTCGTCATCCGGTTTATTTTATCTTGTACCGCCGGATAGCAACAGCAGCAGTGCGAGCTCTTCGCGTTCCTCCTCTGCGCAATCTTCCCTCGTCTCCCTTGCTATGACGTTACGAGATGAGGAAGACGAGGACACGAGAGCGCTGCGGCGGCTGATTCTGCGAAAGATCAGTGCGCATGTCGATGGAGCGTATGACGAGGTCGACAGGGCGAACACGTGGCTCTGCGTTGTCAAAACCGTTCTTCGGGATCTCTCGGCAAAGTTATCGTCCTCGATGATAATGTCATGACCCGAACGACCAGCAAGGAACTAGTCAAAAAAAACGAGTGACATAGAAGACGAAGGTGTACATTATTTTGTATGTATATTGTTTGCTTTTTTTTTTTCGTTGTTCTTTCTTCGTTTCGTTCCATACTTTTTTTTCCCGCCAAATCGTCTTCCGACGATACATAGAACATCGTTTATGTCGAATTTCGTCATTCAGTTAGCCCGCTTCTCTTGTGTATGCGACGGCACCTTCAGCATCTGTAGATAAACCCTGCATCCGTACATGACTCGGACCATCAATCATCAATCGTCCTAGATATAAATGCATTTACTCCCGTGTCTCTCTGGTTCGTTATGTGCCTCTGTTCAATAGGATCCAGTTGAACTTCTGCCATATCCAAGACTCCGCGGTACCCGATGATTATCGCTCGGTGATAATAATCTTGTCGGAGTGAATGTTCACCGGCACCCTGCCAGCTTCCCGTCACCGCCTGCCAGTGGTAACTTCAAGTGCCCGCCCTACTACTCTCCGGCATTTGCCATTTGACTAGGACGCCACCGACACGTTCCACGACTCGAAAACACGTTTTGTGTGAAAGAAAACATCCAACTTGACCGTGGCCCTGTGCAGGGATCGCGATCGACCGACGCCACTGCCGCATCCCGATCTTTAAATTGCATACTCAGGGTTGGCCTGGGTTAGCTTGAGCCTGAACTGGTATAGCGCCTCACGGGCATCAGCTCGGGGCGGGGTTTCCGTGTTCGTAGTAACACGTTGCATACCGACGTCCAAACGCCGGGGTTCGAACGTGGTTCGGGAACGTGCGCTCGATCAAACGCGAGTTGCCATCATGTTGCGCTCGCTCTCGGGGCGGGTGCAAAGAGCTGCTTCACCCCTACCGTATCACGGTCCGATGGCCGTATCGTCATCTCTTCCCACAAGGTGCGCATTTGGATCGGATGGATCTGCAGAGCTGTCTTGTAACGTAACACGACAGGGAGAGATTCTGATCGTTTCGTGCGCTTTGATCAGCTGGCGGAAGGGCCCGAAGTCACACAGGTTCAACACTGTACTATCCCTTTTTTTGCGTCGGACCAGCCTAGGCCAGGCCTATCAGCCTCGGCTAACCCGGTTCGCACCTGCAGATCGGCGGCCTATGATATGATACGACATGATGAAACGAATGATGCGGGCTGAGCCTGCGCCGCATCTGCCCGACCCTCGCACAATTGCAGCGGATGTGGCGTCAAAGTTGAACACGTTGAAACGCAAAACGCCACCCGTCTCCACAACGCTACAGATAACGAACATCGAGGGCGCGTTGGCGGGTCAAAAAGTTTTTGTTCGAGCGGGCGCTCCGTCCTGGAATGATACTTTCGTCCGAGTTGGGAAAGGGTGGATACGCCTGGGAGCGCCACCCGACGTCGCTCGCTCTGAGATCGTCGAACTGGAGTCAAAGGACGTGGAACGATATCAAGGGCGACGTCACTGACGCCTCGTATCGACACTTTGGGTTGGAGAAGCACGATAGGAGGGTCGTCGTATGATCGAAAAGACGACACACCCGCAGAGCCTATCATGATATGGTGGCTTGCGCGTGGGCTACTTAGTTTGTAGTACTTTGTACTGGGCATGTCTTCGAAATCCGATCGTCGACGCGTGCTGAACCGAGAAAACGTCCCCGCGGGACTCCACGGGCGCGAACTGGCACAAAGTTCAAAGTAAAACGGTGTTCACCACTGGCATACGTTAAGAGTTATCCTGAACTTTAGTTCCAGCAACTTAACCATCTTGGATATGATCATATTGGGATGTTATTGTAAACGTGCTTACACATAATGTTACCATATCATATGCCGAAGATATCCCCTGAAGACAAGGCTCAGCATATAGTCAACGTATGGTTCAGATTTCGACTTTGGTAATGATATTATATCGATGCACGACTTACAAGTCTTGGATATCTTCAGCATATAATACGGCAGAATACAGCAACATTATTTGTAAGTATGTTTACGGTAATATTCTGATATGTTTGGCATGGCCGGGATGGTTAAGTTTTTGGAACTAAAGTTCAGGATTACTCTTCCGTAGGGTAAACATTATTTTACTAGGGACCTTGTGTGGAACGGCGCCCTTGGTTCCCGACAAAGCGAACGGTGTCATCGCATGTCCTAGATTTACATTCTCGACGAGTCTGTCCTACTGCACTTGAAGCTCGCCAGGATGTATAGCGAGTGAACCGAGTGTACATACATGTAAGCTGGAGGGGGCCAAAAAGACTCGACTCGTTTGCCAGGTAGTCCGCATACTACATTTCCCTACCGGATCCTGATAGAGGTCGGAAATGATGTGAAGGCAACGAGACGATGCGCTGTTTTGGCTCACAGCTTTGGTGCGTTCCTCATAAGCGGCAAACGACTCGTAAGAGATCTTTACTCACCTCCAACTTGACCGCCGCCTTTGCAGGACGTACAGAAGCGCGGTGGTATACTCACTGAGTGCTGAGGGAGGCCCCTTTGCATTACAGTTCGGCCGAGCCAGCGAGGTTGAGAGACGCAGAGAAAGTCATCCTGTACCTGGGATCACCAGCACCTCTGGGACTATGACGATCACAGTGCCGAGTGTGCTCGGCACTGTTCTCATGTTTTGGATTCTGCCAGTACGGTGGGTATGTTATGTTTTTGTACTTCCTGAGAGGCGGTGTCGGTGAAGGCTCACCGACGCTCACCTTTTCCACCACCACTGAAACTTTAGGGGCCGTCGAATACCTGAATGTACTGTGAAGTGATATTTGTAGGGCCACTGGTGGACTGACACGCTAGCACCATCAGTCGCTAGTCCGCGGGAAAAGGTGATATCGATGGGCATGGCGCACCATGTCGTCCCCACAATAGTTGGCGACGCGCCGGCAGTGATACTTCCGCGCTCTACGGGACGCCTCGCTCCGCGGAACCACTGTATTCTCCGAGAATCTGTCCGACACATTGCAGTCAACAGACGATCCAATGGGTTTTTGGAGTAAGAACAAGGTAACCTACGACGCATCGGCGGCAACACCCCATATGGCCAGTCTTCGTCGCCGACAATAATCAGGTCCTGACGAACCCTTGAGCCACCTGTCATCTGTGTCATCGAGAAATTTCCCGACCGAGAGACATGTACCTGGTAGGGCGTGTCAAAGGACGCGGATTGATATCCACCATCGACATCCAATACCCTTGCTCGACGTTTGATTTACAATTGCAGCTAATACGAACGACCGCAGGTCATGCGAACTGGTTTCGTGAACACTCACCGAGTTAGCCCCGCCATGCCAGTCTCTATATCCAAGAGTCGAGTAAAATCCGATTCCTACTTACTTAGACCGGTGATATTCGTACCCATCCACGGCTCCATTCTTGGCTAAAGTCTAAAGACGCCCTGAGATGGGCCACTGGGCATTGACCTTGCTTTTTGGAGATGAACAACTTTGTTAGTGACAACTTGGTGCTCGTGTAATTGGATTATTTTTTTTATACCTGTGCCAGCCTGAGCTCAATAAAGATCACCTTTATGGTCAGAATGCGGTAGAGTGATCACAAGTCAAGTCACCTGCCACACTCCATAGCGCTAATCGGTACAGCAGCCCGCCAGTTTCACATTACCTGGCTCATTCAATGGCAGTGCTCGTTGAGAAATGTTGCTCACTACGCCGTGATGATGTTCAAGTTCTAGTTACATAACTTTGCTACTATGACCGAAACTTCCTAAAATAGTTGGACTTCGACCGTGCGATCTGATGCGAACAGCCTGAGAGTACGGTTGTCCGGCTTTCCATAGATCAGTGGAATTTGTATTGCAGTACTAGCCTTTTACATCACCCATGTTCTTCGTCTGGGAGAAATGAAGATGACCGCCAGCTGGAATGTATAAACGTCACAGCTGTCTACGTGTATCGTGAAGTCTTGTTCAAACCCAAGTTCAACGGTTCACTCCGCCAAAATGAGACTGTTCACAACTTTGCTCTCCGTAGCATCCGTTTCACTGCTCACTACAGGAGTTTTAGCGGTTTCATGGACCACGTCCCCTTTCAACCCTGCGTCTATTCCTCTTGCGGTGAGGACACCTTACTTGTCTGCATGGCTTCCACAAGGCTCTGGAGTGGCGGTGAACCAGGCTTGGCCGCAATTTTGGGCTGGCGGGGTATGACATGTATACACCATAACTTGGTTTCGTCTGACCCCACTAGAATCTTGGATGGGCCGGTTACATCAGAGTGGATGGAGCAACATACACCATCCTCGGAGATCCTGTCGTCTCCGGCACCTCGCCAGTACTCGCGACCCAACAGAGCATGCAGGTAGATCCCAGATATCAGCTCGTCCTTGTTCTTTCTCATCGGTATCTCAGTTCACTGCAACTTCTACCTATTTTCGACTGAGCGCCGGACCGGTTGATGTTGTTCTCAGCTTCATCAGCCCTGTCGAGGTACGTCCATGCAGTTCTTCATTGTCTATTTATATTTGTGACCATGTTCTCGACACCAGCCCTCGGATCTCGTGAAGCAATCCACTCCGTTTTCGTACCTCGCCGTGCAGGCCGTTTCTATGGATGGTGCGGCACACACTGTCAGCGTCTACACTGACATCAGCGCCGAGTGGGCTTGTGCGAGCGACAATACGCAAATTGTCGTTTGGCAGAGTAACACAACCGGACCAGTATTCACTCACCAAGTTATGCTTGAAACACAGCAAAATTATACTGAATACAATGATTTCATCATGCGTGAGTTTATCACAGCTGGCTCGATGTGTGGTTCGGATGGAGTTCACTTCATACTGCAGAGGGAGCTGCTCATTATTCCACAACAATCGTACGCGAGTCAATTTCTCTCGAACTCACGGGAGTCTAATTGTTCCCCCAGAACGGAACTTCGACGACCTATCAGACAGGTCAAGATATCGTTGTGCGCGCTCAATTCATAAACAACGGCGTTCTTGTGAATACGTTCGACACCAACTTCCGCGCTATTAGAGATGACTGGCCAGTGTTTGCTTTTGCCCGGGATCTTGGCACGGTCTCTGGCCCCAGTGATGCTGTCGTCTTCACTGTCGGTCATGTGAGGGATCCCGCTGTCGAGTACATCATTGCTGGGGGTACATTTCAGGCTAGAAGTCTTTACTCCTTGAGTGCTTATCCATACGGCGTTGAGGAAATGGTCAGCACTGCATTATGGTATCACACTTCACGGTCCTCGCTAACCGATGATATCGCGGCCAGATCGAAGCCTTCCTCGAGGACTATCCTAACGCAGTGCTTAGAGCGCAAGAATTTGATAAGCAAGTCGAGAGTGATGCTTTTGCCATTTCTAGCTACTACGCTAGCGTGGTTCAACTCTCCATCCGACAGGCGTTCGGTGCTATGGAGCTCACGATTTCGCAGAACAGTGATGGCTCGTGGAATACTAGTAATGTCCTCATGTTCTTAAAGGGTATGTTTCATTGTAAGCCACCTTGAAGCTTCGACTGACCTAGGGTCAGAAATATCTAGTGATGGGGTGCGTCTTAGGTCTGCAGAACGTCCAGTGGAAAGTTTTGATTTGTATGGACCTTATCAGAATGTGAACACTGTTGATGTGATCATGCCAGCTTGGCCTGTCTTGCTCTACACCAACCCTGTGCTCGGCAAATATCTTCTTCTTGGGCTGTTCGAGTATCAAGTCACAGGACAGTGGCCTGAAACATACGCAGTCCATGACCTCGGTGAGATTTTTAGCCTGAGACGGCGACGTGCTCTCATGTATGTCAGGTTCTACATACCCCAAAGCCATCGGACACAACAATGGTAACGCAGAAGACATGCCACTCGAAGGTGAGATGTATTTCATGTATTTCATTTTTTTCTGCTGACACCGAACAGAATGTGGAAACATGCTGATCATGACTTTGAGCTACACTCAGAAAACGGGGGACACTTCGATCATCACCGGCTATGTGGGTACTGTCTAGCATTCCGGCTGCGTTGCCTGTCTGACTGTGGCAGACTAACCTGCTCAATCAATGGACTGGCTATCTCGTTGCGGAGGCTCTTATTCCCGCTTACCAGATCAGCACGGACGACTTTGCTGGTGCGCTCGCCAACCAGACTAATCTCGCCATCAAGGGTGTCATTGGCATCCAAGCTATGGCCGAGATCTCTGGAATGCTTGGAAACACCGCAAACCAGCAGAACTATAGCGTAGGTACATCAAACGGGTCAAGTGTCCATTTGACGCAGATTACTCTAGTCAATTGTGGCCAGCTACGTACCGCAGATTCTGAATCATGCCACTTCGAAGGATGGGCAACACCTAGACTTGTCGTATGGAAATGACAGCAGGTATGTTGGATACGTTTGGCGTCTTTGGGTATCTGTTTACTGTGTCTAGCTGGGGTTTATCGTATAACTTATACGCCGACAAGCTCCTCGGCACGAATGTATTCCCACAATCCGTCTATGATATGCGTAAGGTCATCTTCGGTGTAAGAGCCTTTGTATGCCCATGAGCTTGTTTTGATTGCTAGAAACCGCCTGGTATGCCACTGTCGTCAGTAAGTACTTAAAGCGAGTACCTACACTGTTGATCTGTTGATCGAGCACCTGATCAAGACACGTATGGTGTTCCTCTCGACACTCGGTGAGTCAAGCCTGTGCCTCTCCCAGTTAACACCTGCTTGATGCACCCATGTGGCAGACACACTTATACCAAATCGGACTGGCAAATGTGGACGGCTGCCTTTATGACCAACATTACCACCAGAGACATGTTCATCGACTCAATATACAAGTATGCTGCCGACGGTGCGAACAACGTGCCTCTGAGTGACTGGTACGGTACCATCAATGGCGTGTCGGATGGCTTCAAGGCACGTCCTGTCGTTGGGGGCCACCTTGCCTTGGTGGGTTTTGTTTCATTGTCTCGATCGGGGTTGCATGGCTTATGGGACTTGGTTGTAGCTTGCTTTGTAAATCAATGGGAGTCAGCAGGGTAGGACTATTTTTTACATTTATGAGAGTAGCTACATCGGAAAGTGCCTATATACCACTCGATGCCTTGGAGTAGAACCATTGTAGCTCTTAATTAAGTGGTGGCTGTGCGTCCCTCTGTAAGTATGCCGGGAGCAAAGTTCCACTGCTGGTTTACCTCCTGCTCTTGTCAACGCTGGGCCCTCTCCTGGCGATATACAGAAACATGGCGCCGTTCGATACCCCGACGACGGTGCTCACCGGATTCAAGGAACGACCTGAGTCATTACTCGTCCAGGGTGATTCCGATCATCATGCTCGAGTCCCCTTCACTGAAGGTCTCTGAAGGGAATAGGCTGTATATTGGCACGGCAACCGGTAACATACACATTTATGACTTGAATGAAGGGACCGACGCGGGTACGTTCATACTCTCAGCTCGCCCATGCATCCTCTCTGACGTTCTGTCATGCTGGCTGATCAGCCAAAGGAGTAAACTCAACAGTCACGCCAGTCGAGACAAAGACTGGTATATCCAGGAAGGTCATCGATCAGTTAGGGTATATCAAAGACATCAACTCGCTCGTCGTTATCTCAGGTTCGAGTCTCCTGTCAGTCAGTTTTAACTTTTGCCCATTCATCGTCGCCCGTTTCTTCCTAGAAACCATCCCAACGTTGTACCCACTCCCTTCCTTTTCACCACCGTCAAAACTCACTCAAGCGAAGGGTGCTTTCTCGCTTGCCGTTCATTCGAGTGTGCACAATACCCCTCAAGGTCCCGATCCATCCGGTTCCCCCACATCTGGAGGGTTTTCTGACGAAGGAGACAAAGGGATAATATCAATTCCAATTATGGTGACCACTCTTGTGGTAGGGTGTCGTCGGAAAGTCGTCGTCTATACCTGGAAAGATGGGGAGATTCAAGAGATCAAGGTAAGT
>QGOI01005558.1:0-28356 GCA_003313885.1 Boletus sp. MG55
CTACTGTTTCCCCGAAAAAGTGCGGCTGCGATTGAGGTAAGTCGATATTATACTAGTCGCACCTCGCCCACTCAGTTCAACTCATCCACGAAAAGCCAATTTGTCATCCTTCCGCCATACCAGAGGCAAGGTCATGGATGTAAGTGGTTGTCCAGTCAAGGCACTTTCATACACTAACGTCTTCCGTAGCCACGCTCTACGCTGCAATCTACAATTTCGTTATGTCACATCCTGACGTATCTGAATTGACTGTGGAAGACCCAGCTGAGGCCTTTGAGGATTTGAGGGATCGTAACGACCTTCGAATGCTTCTCGCGAACGAACGGTTCATGGCCGAAGGCTTTGGGGCTCAAAGCGCAGCAGCTTCCCATGGAGGTGGCCGTGTCCAAAAGTCGAGGTCTCGTTTACGGTCTGCACCGAAAAGTAGCACTGGCCCGGGTACGAATGGCCGTGGGAAGATGGGACCACCTGTAGACAGAGCATGGTCAGAAAAGTGGCGCAGAGATCTTAAAATCGCAGGTGTAAGAACTCTGTCGCTTTTTCATGGATCTCTGACTAACGCTGCTTGTAGCGACAATTTCATCGGCTCGTGGAGATGCTCATCATGTTACACATTGACCCCACGGATGTGCAGAGTGCAAGGGCGTTCCGACTGCAAGTCAAAGAACGGCTTTACCGCTTCAACTTTGTGAGTGAACAGCTGGCCGTATGGTGCGTGACATGCTCAGGCGCTGGTTAATCCCCAGGAAATCCTAGCTCAGATGGAAAAGGAGGAACGACTGCAGAAATTAGAAGAGACCTTCCAAACTGTCCAAGAAGACTATAAGAGGCTGTTAGCTATGGTCCGATGAGGACCAATGGAATGCGTTTGTAATGGCCGACGTATTTATTGAGTGCATGTAGTACCGTGTCTATCTTCGAGTGAGAACGAGATTAATGATACAATAAATAAAACACAGAAAGTCACATCAACAATAGTAGATACAGAAGATCTAATATGTCAACGTCTGAGATCCTCGACGTGACGCAAGATCATGAAAAGTGAAAAATTCCAATCGTGTTACCAAAACCAGCCACACCCAACGAGTGAGATACCTGGAATGCTACAACGCGTGTGAATGGCAAACGGGGATAGTCTTGGTGGGCAGGAGGTGCGGCTGACGAAACGGTTGATGGTGAGGGGCGACGGTCGTCGGCCAGAGAGGACATCGCAGAGCCTCGCAAGACGGAGGTGGTAAGTTCGTAGGACCAGCACTCCCATCGATCCAGAGCTGCGCTCGTCAACCCTGAGCAACGCGTCGTCGAGGTCGGACAAGAAGTCGCAAGTTTGCTCCCAGCTTGTGAACGAGATATGCGCCGTATGCCCACAACCTTGTCTCCCATGATATCCCATCCACCCCGCTCGGAGGTGGCCTCACCGGCTTTGACCACTGTGACATCTGTGCGAATTGACGAACGGTCAAGAGGACCAAGAGCGTAGCCCGCCTCAGACTCATCTACTGGTGCGAGTGTTTCAGGCGGACGGCGCAACAGTTCTTTCTCGGATGCCCTCCGTGATAGTATTCCATGGCCAGAAACAGGAAATGAAGAGGTATCCGTGTCGGACGAATTGCTCGCAGCCGAGAGTCTCCTGGGAAACGAGGATGGGGAAGCCACACTACTGCTTCGCGAGTGCCGCCCTGAGCTGAGAACAGCACCTGCTTGAGGGGTGCTTCCTGGACAAGAACAATGTCTCGACTGAGACGGGAAATAAATTCGATAAAGAATGATAGCATGGCCAACGGAAAGGGCAGCCATTAAACTTTCAACTGGAAGTTCTCCGCAAAGGTGACATTTTTCCGAGTAGATGGGCAATAGTCGTAATTGATTGACCGTTCCATGTGGTTCGTCTATGACCAACAGACATTCGGAAGAAGCGGCATCCCATAACGAGGCCACGCCTGCGTCCGAAGCTACACCGATGATGGTTCGCTCGTTGTCCGCCAATTTGAAACGACAAGCATAGACTTTTGAAACGTGGTCGATCTGGTTACCGGCAAGTAGATTACATCGAATGTGGGGCGTTTCTGGAGTGTTTCCGAGCTCTGTGAGTTCTACTGAACCGTCATCAAGAGTGAAAGCCACAAGTAGACCATTCGTCGGTCGTATTGATATGATAGTGGCTCGAACCACGGCTGAAGATGAAACTGGTTTGATGGGATATGAGGAGGGACTAGGAACGGATTTCCATTGCACAACGGTCCCATTCCCGTAGCATACAAGAATGACTGGGGGCTCGCGTGGTTGTGAACTTGGCCCAGCTTTCTGTTTTGGGGTGATTGAAGATGGACGGGAAAAGTGGAGCTCTGTTACTCCCGAAGTGTTGTCCAAAGGTACCAATGGTTTGCAGGGTTTGACATCCTTCCCGGAAATGGCCCAAACAGTGACAGTTCCGGAAGCAGTCCCGAACGCGAGGAAATCACCGTTGTCGTCTAGTGCGAGTGCGGAAACCATTTCTGTGACAGATGGATCGTACGATTTGATGACCACTGGCTCTGGATCTTTGGTGCGCCAAAAGCTCACTTCGTTCTGTAGACCCACCGCAGCAACAGCTTGTCCATTTTTGCTCGCCACTAACAGCTCCACATCCGTAGCAAAACCACGTGGTAAGGTCGAGAAAAGAATGTGATCGCCCAGAGCAGTTGCAGATTGGCCCGATACTGCCTTTCCGTCCTCTCGGTTGCGTTGAGCTTCCAGGAGCTCGGCATCTTTCAGCAGGTACAGCAACAGCGCGTAAAGGGGAAGAAGCGTCAATACCATGGGAACCGGGAGTATTTTGAGTAGCCAAAACATGATATCCAATGTTGGTGTCGAAGACCGAAGGCTTTGTTGAACGCTCTGACTGACAGTACCAGCTGGTTGAAAGGTAACAATTGTGGGTACCTCTATTCGCAGATGAACCAGAGAATGTTCCTCAGGATTGAGAACCTTCCATAACCGCCAAGATGGATCGTGAGTTTGATTGACAGGCTGCTTGGTAAACATGGGGAAAGAGGGAGTAAAGGTAACACCAGGGTCGGCATCATCATGCAAACTTGGGCGGGTGAGGATATAGAGCGTAGCAGTAGTTGCCAGGAGCTGATAGGAGGTGAGAACCCATGCCTTAGAAAAGCTGAGGTGCAGAGGGCTCACCAACAAAAGACTGATATTTTTGACAGCACGACCCTTGAGCATGATTTTGAGCTGATAGGTAAGACGCTGCTGCCAGGAAGCGGGTGTTGACGGAGGAGTTTCCTGTTGTGCACCTGCCACGACTGGGGTCAAGCTCGGGTTTTGTCTGATAAGCTGATGCAGCTTTGTACAAATTTTTAGGAAACCAAACGACCATGAACGCGAGATTACTTGCCTCTAATCGCTGGATATCGATGGAGAGTACAGCCAAGAAAAATGTGTGTGCTAGGAACCAATGAGCCACCAGCACGACTACCGCGAAAGTGCAAAATTGACTAATGGCGCCAGTAGAACACCAAGCGATGGCTCCTAGCACGCAATTGTAACCTACGACCTTGAGAGTGTTAGATGATCCGGCACGACTCAAGCCTTCCGCTATTCTCTCCTTGACAGGAAGAGTTACGGACGTCCTTGTGACCGCGTCAACCTGCGGAAAGGAAAGATAAGCCAGAGAACTCGCCCGGCAGCCTGATTCAATACCAAGTTGAACATGTTCTCCGCCCCAACAAAGATAATGACAATAGGTAGCAGACTCCTGCCATCTCATCATGAGAACACGACACACGTAGAGAAAATGCTTTGAACGTACCAGGGGACCATGGTAACTTTGAAGCGCATTAGTGAACAGACACTGAGGCTGGTGATGGTACTAGCAGCAATCTCGAAGAGGGCTGTGAATGTCAAGCCGACTCTAGTGTGGACTCCATTCATGCGCTTCATAGACCTCCTGACATACTCAAAAAATACACCATACGCAATATAAACGAACGAAGAAATGGATGAGAATCCTTGCTTCTTGGATAGCCCGTGATCATACTGACATACATCAAGGCCAATCATTAAGGAGTAAGGAAGCCAAACTGACCTCGAGGGCGATGAGTGTTGGCTCGATTGTCTCGGTAAAGGCATCATTGCCTTGGGTGAGGTTTTTTAAGATATCGAGCCAGTTATCGTGACTAGCTTTGTTCAAGCAGTCAGATTCGGGGAAAACGAATGTGTGCACCAGGAATTTTGCCGAGTCAATGGTCGCTGCGCTTCTCTCGAGAGGCCGTCCTGCGAGAACCATCTGAGGTGTGATCGGAATTCCAGCTACGGAAACACCGTCATAATTCTTGAGAGTGCTTAGGATGTTCGCGTCCGATCGAAGACGTGCTTCGTCGTGATTCCAGAATACAAGAGGACTGAATACGACACAGTCACTTGTACCTGCTTCAAGACAAGGTACCCCTTGAGATCTGACACGCTCTAATATTCGCCGTTCCAACTGCAAGGCAGAAGCTAGGGTCTCATTGGTCAAGGCACCAGCATCGTCAGCGGTGTTGCTGTGTATCAATATGCGTTCCACCCGAAGGGTGCGGTCGGAGCCGCAACGTGCGCGGATTAGCTCGTCGTCAAGTATTTGGATGTTAAGTTGACCCTGCCAGAAGTTCTGGAGATCCCGGAGGGCGTAAGCGACATAGTCGGCAAGAAATGAATCAACAACATTGGACGTGGACGCAAGGCGTGAATATGATGGTGTGGAGGAGTAAATGGCCAATGCCGGGTATGACAGAGATGTGATGACCACCGCGGACACGAGAATAAGACGAATCTGGTGAGTTGCACAATGTCTGTGCCTGTGTTAGGATACATGCATGCGCGGTGAGCTGGTACACACATTCCGAAACACCGCAAGAACGTGTCTGCCAATGTTCGTACTCGTTGACAGGCGATGGCAGTAGTCGCGAACAAGTCTGTGGATTGGCGTGCCATGGGCAACTAAGATATTCGTCGGAGGGCCGTTCAAGTCGTTGAGTGCATGCTATGGTGGCGGTCGGGTCGGTTCTCGTCACAAGCTTAAGCGGGCATGATACTAGTAACTTACTCCGTGCATCACGTGATTCCATTTGATGCCTCGCTTAACTAATTACTGTAATGGTACCATTTTCTACATTGCGAAATTCGGTCCATAGCATAGAGAAAATAGAACATATCATATCGTGTGGTATATCGTTATCCCCCAACTTTATGCTTTCAATTCAACCTTGTACCCTCCCCAAAATCCAACTGTTATCTCCCCGAAGCTTGCGAAAGCTGTACCAGGCCGTGGAAGCGTGTACGATAGCCATCCGCATAAAGGAGGATGACAAGCCCACTGACAAAGTCCCTAAGTAACCAACCATGTTAGCATTAGCCGCAACGGGAATAGAAAATGCGAACCAGCTTCGCACTAAAGAGCGGATGGGATAGTCGAGAACCTTCGGAATCGTTGTCTGAATAAGGGATGGCCATCTGTCAGTAATGATTGCCTTTGGGTTTGTCAGGGCGCGAAGACCCTCAGCACCACCTGTTCCAGACAGTCAGAAATGCTACGCCACCCGCACAGATCGCACCGACTCGCCGAAGCGCCCATAACCGCTTGCTTTCGTTCCCCCGAATGGAAGATCTTGGCTGTGAAGCAAGACGCATTTATATGCCAATTTGAAATGATGGCTTGTCAACTTACTTCAACTGTGCACAACCATCAGAAACACTGATCGGCAATTGGCAATTTGTGAACTCACGTAGAATGCTGCGAAATCGTTGATGGAGACCATTCCACATTCCAACTCTCGAGCAACTTCTAGGCATAGGTCTTGGTGGGGTCCGAAAACACTGGCTCCAAGACCATATTTAGTACCATTAGCAATTTTGATTGCTTCATCGATATCATCGTAGCGGATGAGCAAGGCAATTGGCGCAAACACTGATTGGGTGGTTAGCGTGGGTAATATGATTTAGCGATCAGCTCACGTTCTGTCTGCGCAATCTTTGACTTAGGATCGACATCACCCAGTACCGTTGCTGTGAAGTACGCGTTGCCAGCTGAAGAAGGATGGAGATACTTCTTGCCACCAACGTCCATTTGAGCACCTGCTTCGTGGGCTTCGAAAATAAGGTTTTCAAGTGCGTCGAAGCGGTCATTCGTAAGCATGGATCCACAGTCGACCGTATTGATGAACCCTTCTCTCGATGGTGCCAAAACAGAACCAACACGCAACTTTTTGGCTCGCTCCGTCAAAGTTTCGTAGAGTTCATCATACTGCTCAGAGTGTACAATCAAGCGCTCAATACCAATGCAATTTTGACCAGCATTTTGGCTGACGAACATCAAAAGGGTGATTAACGGGGCATGATCGATCCAACTCACAAAATACCACGCATCCAGACACCTGCCCACTTCTGGATGTCAGTGTCGGGGAGAATGATGGCCGGATCTTTGCCACCCAGTTCCAGCGTTACAGGAGTAAGGTGTTCCGTTGCAGCCATGGCTACCTAAAGTCCCGTGAGCAATTAAACAAGGGCGTGCCCAAACATCAGTACCTTGCGCCCGACCTCTTCCGAACCAATGAACGTGATATGTTTAATCAAAGGTGACTTGGTCAGTGTCTCTGCTTTGTCAGGCCAGCAACAAACCGTCTAGAAGTATGCTCAGAAACGCCTGAGGAACTGGAGACCTTCACCAACCTGAACTATATCAGCATCGTGACCACAGGCTTCAAGTGCCTTGTGTATCGCGCCGACGAACCAGTCGGTAGACCATACGACATGTTCAGAACACTTCACCACAATGGCATTACCAGCAAAGATGGATGCGATGATTGGGGACCAAGCATTGTGTAATGCTGCAAGGTTGATTAAAAAAACAGACTACTTGGTATGTGAGCCCACTCACGGTAATTCCAAGACACGATCCCACAAACTACACCCCTGGGCTCATAAACGACTTGGGACTTCTTGTAGCTTAGCATTAAAGGTGAATATCTCGTTTCGGTTCGTAAAGCACGTTCTCCGTGGTTAATCAACCACTCGAGTTTCGAGCACGTCGTCAGAATTTCACCCAGGGCGGCATCAATCACTAGAGCAAACTAGTTCATTCCTTCATCCCCGCTTGAAGTGTACTGGGCTTACAAGTCTTTCCAGTGTCACGGCACGCGACTCTCGCACAAGCTTCCTGGTTTTCGACGAGCCACTTGAGCAGACTCCGCATCACCCTGCGCCGCTGAGCAAAAGTGGTTTCTGCCCATGAAACCTGTGCGTGCTTCGCTCGCTGTATCTTTGCCTGGATTTCACGCTCGTTGTCCGCTATGACTGTCTTGATATGTAACGAGTTCGCGGGGTCGTAACACGTGATGTAATCTCTACCACCCATAAAGTGATGAGGGAGGAGATCAGGTTCGGTGAGATGCGACTTGAGATTGGCGTCACGAATCCTCAGAGATTCCCATTGGGGGTCTGCAGCCTGAGAGGACTTATCAGACAGGTTCCATAGAACGAGATTAGACCACGTACTTCAGGCACGTTGTGTCTGAAAGGTACGGCGCTGTTGTGTGCCTTCTGGTAACGATCGAAGACTAACCAAATACCGAAGGCGGAGAACACGGTTAGAAGATATAGGACCTCGAGTACACTGGCTCTTGGATCATTTTCGAGCCATAAGTTGAGGGTACGCAGTGGATGAAAGATGGCATAGAGAAACGAGGGCATTGCTGTTGCTCACGCACTCAGCACGGATGGGCTGCTGGTGAAATCTAGCAGCCAGTGGGGGACAACTCGGACTTGAACCAAAACGCGTCGAGGCGCACAAAAATCAGATCCTTTGTCAAAACGCGATCACGTGACAGTTGCCGTTCACGACTTGAATCAACCAAAGTACAATTAACTCCACAGGTACTAATCTATTTGCTGACATTGCAGTCCGAGAACGCGGCCACATGTCGCGATAGTCGACCTTTTTGATATCCTCCTCACATTGATTAAGCTCATTCTAGATATAGACTATGATTGCCTGCGAGAGGGAAGACTACGGAAAGGATTCAGCTGCTCCTCGTCGTCTTGATAATGCACATTCGACCTACCTCAACTCCGTGAATGCCCCAAGTGGGCTTCCTGTATATGACGGGCGAAAATTTTACGCCCGATCCGCTTACCGCACCCATGCCAGAAACAGTCGATCTTGACTGACTCCTCAATTCTGAAGACACCATGACCCTTGAAGTGCGACGAGACCGTCTTGCACACAATCAAGGTGCCACAATGCTCAGAGCTCCTCTTATTGATCCACATGCAAGGTAACACTGCTTCACACCAGTGGGTCTGTATTGGAGGTAAAGATATATCTGGCTCGTCTCCAGGAGTCTTAACCTGTTACACATGCTTAATAGGTGCGGTAGTCCAACGTGGAAGTATCTCACGTACAAGCTCGTCACCGGAATCATCAAGTTTTTCTATAGTTCCTTGACACTCGTTCGCCTGTTATTTGTCTTTTTCAGCTAAGTTGGCCGCGTGGGAAGTCATGAGTCAGAACACGCTCTAACTTCTCTCTGTCGTAGCACCTCAACGCCTCACCGGAATTTGACACCAATAGTACCATTCGACTTGGAAAAGCCTACGGGTTGCATCCCGCACTGACCGGAAGAACGAAAAAGAGTTTTCAAAAATCCGGAATTTCACGGCGCCGGGATTCCCTGCCAACGTCAGTGTCTCGTCTTTCTCTGAGTACTATGCTTGATTCTGCATTCCAGGCATGCCACGAGGACATCAGATCTCGACCGAGATCCAATGGGCTGTTATATGCCTCTCAAAATTCCTCGGTTTCGAGCGAACTTCTATGGCCCTTGATCTGTCCATCTGATCGGTCAGATGCATTGCTTCATACTTCATCGCCCATGGAACGATACCAAATCCAGGGGAGAAGGTGATTCCAAAGGAACGACGAGGAAATCGACATCTACACGTTCTATACCGTTCGCCAGAATACCCAGTATGTCCACTCGGCTCAAGTCACTTGATGATCACGAGGAGCGGGGCAAAGACAAGATTTGTTTCGCTCAATTTGCCCCCATTTTTGAACAAGAGGGTATCCTTCGCCTCTTGCAGCTGTCTGGTGAATTTATATCATGGAATGAGCTTCAGGACATACTCAATGTTCCCCATGGTACCGATCTCTTTATCATGCAGTACGCAAAGCAAGACTTGCGAAGGTTGGCATCGGAGATGATCAGAGCCTCCTGCTTCATGATCAGAGTATTTTTTGTTCGTTTCCGCACCAATATACATTGATTTTCTGTCCCGCTGATCCAAAAATGTTCTCCCAACTGAAAATTCCGGCGGTGTAAAATTCCGGAATTTCAAAATTCATATTTTCGCATGCGGACCTCACGGATCGTATTCTACATGATCGTCGGAGCCCAACGCTCATCTTTTCTTTGAATTCCGTGCAGCGGTTGGCGGGCAATGGTCGAGCGAAGTTGCAAGTGGATTTGAGGTGAAAATTCCCACGCGGCCAACTTAGCTGAAAAAGACAATAAATGCTTCAGAACCGGAGCAGGGAGAGAATGTAGCTAAAAACACACCGAAGCAATTGACATCCCCGTGGATACACCGGGACCTGAAATCCCGTGGGTTGCCCCTAGGGCGTGGCATAGCCCGCCTTTATAATGAGCAGGAGTAGCCATCGTTGAGAGGGATCACGATTAGAGAAGGATGGGTTCCAGTTACTCAGTGCAGCACGAATGAACCGATAAATTTGATGCTATCTTATATGTTGACAGTCCCTCCAGGCTCCAGGCATAGCTGTTGGACGGCGGAGGGCGGAAAGATATGAAGGTGAGTCCGGAGAGCGGGTTCATTCATTCAACTCCAGCAATCAATGAATTTGGGAAAGGAAGCCTTCCGGACCCAAGAGCTATCTGGGAGCGAGCTTCGGGAAGAGATTAACCTCGTGATGATCGCCGCTATAAAAGAGAGTAAAGCTGTTAAAATTTGCTTGCATGGAATTATACCGCTCTACTTCAACGATTTCAAACCATATATTTTGTAGTGTGTTCGACTTAGATTGAGAGACCACTAGGCTTGACCTTGTGCCGCATCATCAGTTTTGATCCGGAATTGCATGTCATCACCCCCTCAGAAATGCAATGTGTCAATGGAGGTCGGATCGAGACATACATCGCACAAACAAAGATAGCACTAGGCCGCCTTCCGCTACGCTCCAAAGCACTCCAGAAAATGGGAGCCACTGAGCGAAGAACACATTAGCAAACAGCTCCAGGGTGAGGCAGAGAGGCCCGTTCCAACACCGATTATAATTTCTCAGTGGACTGCATGACTGAGAATTCTGGAAGGCCGCGTTGTTCAAACCTGACTTCATGCCTCGCTCCTGGAGGGCGGGTTTCTATAACACGGAAGATAGGTAGTCGGGGGTACCGTGTCGCCAATATGCCAGGTTAGTATAGGTGGGAAGCACTGACTGGCGCCGAGTGCTTCAGCGTTCGCACCATTTTTGTGGACGCTGAGCCACTTCGTTTACCCTGCCCTGGCTCCAATGGCCTAACCGCAAATGACATCCGAAAGTAGAACAGCCACCGGAAGACAGTTATTTCGCCGCAAATATGGCTAGATCAAAGCCATCGCGACCAAGAACATGGGAAGTGGTAGAATTCTGTCAGATCGGTTCCGGTCGCCAACGGGCGTCGATATCATCGACCAGTTCCCCAGACGAAACACTTTGGAACATGCCGGGGGGAAAGTTGGGGGAAAGCCGGACCGAAAACCTGAAAGATGTACGTTTCATCGCCGTTTGACCATAGCCCAAGATCAGAAACTTATATACATTGACCAGAGCACAGTTCTCCTCGAGACATCGGAGATATCGCAAAACTGAAACAGCGTCCTGCCCGACCGGCGTCCGTGAACTTCGGAAAATACACGGATCTGACGTGCAGGCGAGGACCTCTCCAGAGTCGCTCCGCGGGATAGGTATACGATGGCTACGCAAGGCGAGGATTGAGGTTACGGATCTGTCCGATGCAGTTTTTCGCCTGTCCACCAAAGCATCCGAGATTTCAGTATACTGCTGGAATGAAAGCTAGAATATCTCCCTCAGACCTGAGATTCTGGTCGGTTCATCACTTACGATCCACGTGCTATCGTAGATCTGATCATCACTGATGGCCAGTCGTCATTTGAACGACTCACTACCTAGCGTCTTGAACTAGAACCCATAGACAATACTCCACAGCATTCACAGTTGCAGGTATGCCGGCGTCGTGGTGACTGTTGCAATGGGCACTCATTTTGTGGCAGACACCCCATCCCAACTCCGGTGTCCAGTAGAGCTTGAGTGAATGACTGGATGTCAGATGTTAGCTGGCGCATGCCTTGCTGAGAAAGGAGCTCACTGTCGTTGCTGGTCCGTGATCCGTTCTTACCAATGAGACCGTCTGCCCACTGTGAAGCCCTCATGTACCCAAACAAGGCGACCAGACAAATTTTCCACCAGATACGTTTTCATTGCTATTACCTTGAAGCTTCGATTTTCTTGCAGCGCCGCCAGTGAGTTGCAGAAGTGAAGTGGACATGATAAGTATTTCATTGTTTTTCATCTGTTCCTACCGCTGAGCCTGTCAAAACAAGTCTTCCTGTTGGCATAGTTTGACGAGGTGATTGGAGGGTCTGGAGTCCTTGCTCGAGACCGAATTTCCTATCGACCTGAGGATGCCAGTCAAGATCATGCCAGCCGTGTTTTGTAGCCAAGAGCGGAGGATTCAAGGAAGTCAAACACCTCATCTTGTAACCGTGTTCGTGCCAGGCATGGTTCAGGTTGATGATGTTTCGCGCTCAGGACTCGTGAAGCGGAAACAGTGGCAGCCAGCTGGAAGCATGGAATGTTTGATCCAGAACACGAACCTATTTGAAGGTCGTATTTCTCCGCTCAGGCAGGCGCTAGTGGCATGACAAATCCGAGCTGAGTATCTTGAGTCTCCCGGTGATCCGATCATCGAGCGACTCCGAGTCGAGTCGCTCGGTAACTTCATGGTTATCATAGATCGGCACGGTACTAGGTGATTACAGCGCTATTATAAAGAAAGTTCACTCAATGTACGGGAAGCAATCGGTGAATACTGAATACTGAAAGTCCAATAATTATTTAATTGCGGCTCAGTCGATGCATACCAATGGCATCTTTTAAACGAGTTGAAGGAGGATGTTCCTTCTTCTACTGTCAGAGATATTACGACAACCCCCTTGACATACTTCATTTAACCAAGTCTCAAATTTCCAAACCTCATCCCGTCAGAAAGTAGATACAAACATAGTTCCTCGTGTTCGTATTCATGGAAATTAAGCTCATACTAAGATATAGACCATATATCACCCACGTAAGAGGAAGGATGCCGCGAAATGAAATGGGTTGTCAATGATGACTACGGAAAGGACCAGGTGTTCCTTGTCGTCTTTATAGCCTAACTACTTCAGGAATCATCTTTCTTGCCTCGAGGATGCCCCAGATGAGGTTCAGATATATGGCGGGGAAAATTTTTACGCCCAACCTCTTTTCCGCACCCCTGCCAGCAGCACTTGAACTTGGTAGATTCCTCCATTCCCTTAATACCGTGAGCATCCTTGAAATGTGCAGAGATAGTCTTGCACATTATCTCAGCACCACAAATCTTCGAGGTCCCCTCATTGATCCACCGACAAAGTTCTTTCGCTTTGCATGAGTGGGTCTGTATTGCAAGTGAAGATATTTGTGCTTCCGTCAATTGCGATAGTAGAACACAGAAGCATCTCACTTACACGGTAGCCCTTGCTGCCGGAGTCATCGTCTTCCTCGATGACATTATTCTGTGGTTGGTACTCATTCGCCTGTTTAATGCTTCAGAACTGGAATACACAGAAAAACAGGCTGAAGGGATTGATATGCTAACCGTGGTTCGAATGGAAGTCGCGTGCGTCGCGCCTAACGCGCCTAACAACTGGCTTTGGTACGGAGCAGTCATTGCTAGTTGAGATCGCGATAAGAGGTAATATGATACGAGTTACAGCTTCTCTGTGCAGAGCGGATGAATCGATGAATTTAAGGTGTGATGCTATCTTATACGCTGATGGGCCCTCCAAGCTCCAGGCATGGCTGTTGGACGGCAGGACGGGAGGGCGGAAAGATATGAAAGCATGGAGGTGAATCTGGAGAGCGGATCCATTCGTTCAACTCCAACGGTAAGTGAATGAGGGAAGGGAAGTCTACCCGACCCGAAAATCCGGGAGCGAGCTTCGGGAAGAGATTAACCTCGTGATGAGCGCCGCCAAATAATAAAAGAGAGTAAAACCGTTAAAATTTGTTCCGATGAAATCATGCCGTTCTACTTTAGATTTCATACTGTTTGCTTTGTAGTTGTTCGACTCAGATTGAGAGACCGCTTGACTTGACCTTCTGCCACACCACCATGTTTGGTCGGAAGTATGTCTTGCAAAGCATCGCCCCCTCAAAAAGCCAACATGTCAATGGAGGTCGAGACACACATCGGGTAATAGGGCTATTAATTTGGCCCCCTTCGGCTACATGCCAAAGTACCGGATCCAGGGCAAGGGAGGGGCCATTGAGTAAAGTACATGTTACCTATCGGCTCCAGGGGTGGGGCGGAGGGCCCGGATTCAATAATTTCTTAGTGGAGCCGTATCAACAAGTTTGGAGGGGGCCCAAATATCACGCATCATGGAGGGGTTAGTAAGAAGCGGACAAGCCGAATGCCTTGTACTCGCCATGACACGGTGATTTTGGGCGCTTCCCGGTTACGGTAGAGAAGGCGTGAAACTTTGACACGCCGAACCTACTTGGTTCTTTGTTCGCATGCCAGTAGCAAGGACCAGCCGCCCGTTTGCACTACCCAGTCTTCAATGGCCTGGCTGCAAATAGCCTCCTGAAGCAGAACAGTGGATCTTGAGCCATCGGAAGATAGCCCCTCCCTCGCAGATTTGGCCGAATCAAAGCCACCAGAACGGGGAAAATGAGAAAGCAGTGGGATTCTGTCCTATCGATCTCGATCACCAACGGATGTCGAGATTGCCGACCAGTTTCCAGAACCAGACAGAACGGTGTAATCCATGCATGGGCGACATATATTGCCATTAGAAGAGTGGAGAGAAAGTCGCATGGAAAACCTAATAAGATGTACGTTCCTTCATTGTTTGACGGTGCACCAGATCAAAGACTTATTATACACGAACCAGCACACAGTTGCCCTCGAGAATCGGAGACATCGCAAGAATCGAAGCAGTGTCCGACATCCATGAGCTTCGAAAACCGGGCGGACCAGACGTACAGTCAGCTTGAACGCAAAGGGCTCCATAGAGCCTCTCCACCCAATAAGTATGGGATTCCATGCAAGACAGGAACCGAGGTGGCGGATATGAACAGTCCAGATTTTCACCTGTCCATCAAGGAAACCAAGATTGCAGTAGATCGTCAGATAAAGCTTGATTATCCCCCTCGATCTTGAGACTTTGGTTGGTCAATCGTTTACAATTCACGTGCATCTATATCATAGATATGATTGTCAGTGATCGCCAGCAATCGATCAAATGCGAGGGGTTCACGCGCACCAGTCAGCCCCTGAAGTTTTGACTAGAATCCACGGACATGCCTATCCTGAACTGCCGCTAAAGCCAACCCCATCAATACCTCAATACGTTCACAATGGGAGAATATTGCTTATCGAGCACCAGGTATGCCAGCGTCGTGCTAAATGTTGAAATGGGCGCTCGTTTCAAAGCAGGCACCCCATCTGAACTCGGTCTAGTGTCCGCGAGACCTTGAGTGAATCGCTGGATGTCAGATGTCAGCTAGCTCGAAGAAGAGGCTGACGCTACTAGTAGCGGTCCGCGATACACTCTTACCAATTGGGTTAACCGCCTTGAAGCTTGAAGGACGGTAACTGTACGCCTCTTCCCAGACACGGGTCCGAAGCATTCATGTACCCAAACAAGGTAGCCCAGATCTGTTTGCACGTGGATACGACGTTTTCATTGGCACATCTGAAGCTTCGACTTTTCCTGTGCCGCTCCACAGTGTGTTGCAGAAAATGAAGTGGACGTGATCGATTCTCGTCTGTTTCAAATATGTTTCAAGCGTTGAAAGGTTACCTTGTTGGCATGGTTCGACGATTGGGCTCTGGACCCGTCTGGTGGAGGTCGCTCGACACTGAATTGCCCATCGACCTGGAATGCCTACCATGTCCTGCAGGCTGCGACCACAAGCGGAGAGCCGAGGAGTCAAGGGAGTCAAACACCTCATTTCGTAATGTGCTGAAGCCAAGCATCCCGGACTGAGGGCGTTTCGTACTCAGGACTCGCGAAGCGGAAACAGTGGCAGCGGCGCCAGCTGGCAACATGGCCCGGTGTTCGACCGAATTAAACGTGAAAACTGAAGGACGGGACGTATTTCCTCGCGTCAAAGACTCAGATGCGAAAGAAACATGGCATGACAAATTTGAGCTGAGTACGAAGTCGAGTTTGTGTTCAACGGGCGCATCTGACCAACTTGACCCAGGCCCAGGCCTGCAGTTCCTCATATGGCCATTGCCAGAAAGGTCATCGATCATCGTTCGACGTTGATAGATTGGCAATTACAGCCCTATAAGAGTCACTCTGTACGGGAGGCGATGAGTGAATACCGAATATTGAATACTGACTCTCTATTGGGGCCTGGGCTGAATCGATGCGTACATGCAATCGATTCAGATGGCATCTTTTCCGATTCAGCTGCTGGCACATAAATCCGACTCACAGCAACATGTACAGTACTACTAACAGCTTGTCTTTTAAATTCGACCCGGTGCTGGCAACTTGCACTGACTATTTTTGCTATTCAAGAAGTTCATGGCTTACTACTAATAGTTGAATGAACTTGAATGTAGTCCGAGTCTGACAACAGCCACTGGGACACAAATAGCCTTAGCCGGCCTCGTCTAGCCTCTCAAGTTTCTGTCTATCGAATATTGAATATGAGCATAACAACGTTTATATATCCTGATATATTGACATTGTAACTGTACTGAGGAAAATACCATATTTTGTCCGCTTGAAGAGGAACGGCGCGCGGAACAAGTTCATGAGCAGGGTGGAGGATCGAGTAGATGAATCAGAAAGAGTGACCTCCGTCTCTGGAATGGTTGAGATGGCATTCCCGGGCGTGACGCGCAAAGTTCTTGCGTGCAACCGAAGCAAAACACCCCTCCCATCTGCACTCAACTAGTGTAGATTCGTTTATGCGTTTGATGTTATGGTTGTCTTTGAAGTGTGTTGGAACCCCGTCGCATGAAATTGGAAAACCGCAGATCCCAGGGGCACTGTTGTCACGCCATTGACAAAGTGCCCATGAGCATGACGCTTCGGTACTCTGCATCATGGTTGATGCCGGGGACAACTGCTCCTCGGAGATGTGCACCACCTGTCGCACATGTTCAGTAAGGTACGGTGGTAAAGTATGGAGGTGTCTTACATATGGAATGGTCATGGAGTAGATCTGGCCAGGAGAAGGTGAAGATAAGTAAACATGGACCCGTTGTGCGTCTGTAGGGTCGTGTATCATCTGTCAAAAATGTTCAATAATGGTGATAGAGTGCGTAAGTATCTGCCTACCCCCTGGAGCTCTGCGCTAGGACCATAGTCATTCATAGTGAGACCGCTCTGCATATGAGTCCGATCCTCGATAGCCTGTGAAATGTTCAGAGTCTGAATACAGCAAAAGGTAACCTAAAACACACAGAAGGAACTGATGCGGCAACCATGGCAGGATTAACAGTCCCGTGCTCTGGTGCTGGACCCAGTGCATAACACAGTTCGCTTTTGTAGGGACGCGACATAGGTTCAGACAGGATGGCAACGATGGACGCAAACGTTCCAATTTGTCTCACTTATACTCCTACGAACACTCCAAGAGTTCCAAGCATCGTGATGTTGTTGGAGGGCGGGACATAGCATGTTGCGATGGGAGGTGGAAGGTGGAGGGGCATACGATCGCGGAGGCAGTTCTGGAGGACGGAGGTTGATTGTTTGACTCAGATGATAAGCACATCGAAGAGTTGGAAGCCGGGAGTCCCGGAGTGAGTTCGGGGGGTATTGACCCTTGTCACCATGACATGAACCTCTAAGGAAGTAAAAAACACTGACATTACACCGCAGAGGCCATGACCACGCTACCTTGGACGTTTTGATGGAGCGCGCCCGAATCAGACAGAGAGAGCGTTCGTCAGACTAACTTGTCATCGCGCCAAGGCACCAATTTTGATTGGAGGTGGATGCCTTACATAGTGAGAGGGCCGACCCCCAGGTCCGCTCCGACATGAATGTCAAACAACTTGGCCGGTCCACGAAACCACTCCAGGGCAGGGGAGGGACGAGTCGACAAAATCATCAAGGACCGGCCGGTAAACAGCTCCGTTAACGTTGCTGCCAGGAGCGCGGCGAAAAGCCGTTTGGCAGCGATTTTCCCAGTGGAGTGCATGTCGGACTGAACATTTTGGAGGGCCGCGTGCCAGTGCATTGAATCTAACTTTCTTTCACACCTAGCTGCCCTGGAGGGCGGGCTTATACAACACGGGCAAGGCTGGACGTCCCCCTCTTCTCCGGATGGACGTAGTTGTGCTGGCTGTTTAATATGACTATTTTGGGGGACAAAGTGGGAGACGACCAATATAGCACAGCTGATCCCATCGATAGACGCCAATGCCTCATCCTCCCCCATCCCGCTCCTCAAGGTTTTAACGCAAATGACGTCCGGACGCAGAACGGCCGTCGGAAGACAGCTATTTCCTCGCAATACGGCTGGATCAAAGCCACCGCAACAGGGAATTCGGGGAAGCAGTAGAATCCTATCAGATCGTTTTCAGCCGCCAATGGGCGTCGATATCGAAGTCCAGTTCTTCAGACGGGATCCAGTGGTCCATTCACGGTGGAAAGTCGGGGGAAAGCCGCATCGAAACCTAATGAGATGAACCTTTCTTCGCCATTTGACCGAAGCACCAGACTTATTGTACATGAACCAGAGCAGAGTTGCCTTCGAGAACTCGGAGACACCGCAAAGATCGAAACAGCGTCCCCCCTGACCATGAGCTTCAGAAGCCATACAGACCAGACGGAACACGAGCTCTCCAGAGTCGGTCCACCGCAAGTATGCGATGGCTACCCAAGGTGGCTCTGGTCAGTTTGATTTTTTCGCCTGTCTACCGGAGAAACCGAGTTATCGTAAACCACCGGAATGAAAGCTGGAGTATCCTCTCGGATCGGAGAGCCTGGTTGGTTCATCGTTTATTCCACGTGCATCTACATCGTAGATCTGATCATCAGTGATAGTCCATCCTCGTACGAACGATTCACTACCTGGAGTATTGACTGGAATCAGTGAACAAGACCGTCCTAAACGGCTGCCAAAGCCAACCCAGGCCCAGGTAATAAAGTGCATTCGCAGTGGGGGATATTGCTCATCGAGCGCCAGGCATACACTCATTTGGAGCAGACATTCGGTCGAGTGTCCACGAGACCTTGAACGAATTGCCGGATGTCAGATGTCAGCTCGCGATTGACTTGAAGAAGGGGTGGACACCGCTGGTTCGCGATGCACTCTTACCAATAGGATCGGGCGCGTTGAAGGGCGGTAGCTGTACGCTTTTCTTGACACTGCAGAGAATTCAAGTACCCAATCAAGGTGACCCGGATCTGTTTTCCGGTGGATACGAGGCTTTCGTGAGCGGTGTCCTCCTAAAGCTTCGGTTTCTCTTGCGCTGTGCCGCAGAAAACAAGTGGTCTTGATTGGTTTTCGTCATTTCCATCTGTTCCGATCATTGAACCGAAAACAAGTCACCCTGCTGGCATGGTTCAACGAGGTGGTCAGGTGGTCTGGTGGTGGTCGCTCGAGACCAAGCCGGCTATCGACCTACCAAACGCCTGTCGTGTTCAAGTCGTAGCCAAGAGCAAAGGCCCTGAATCAAATGCTCCATCCTGCAGCGACTCCTAGGCTGGCGCCGAGCATTTTGGTTTAAGGATATCTCGTACGCAGGACTGAAAGATAAGGGCCCGCGAAACGGTAGAGATGACACTGGCTCGTCCGAGGAGCAGTGAGGGCCCGGCCTGAAGCCCTACTAGGCAAAGCTTAGCCGGACCTATAGGCAGGACTCGTAGGGGACCAGGCCCGGCCTGAGTGTACTTGCATAGGCGTCAAGGCCGGAGCTCGAATGACCTAGGTAGTACGTCGCCCATCTTGGGTTTGTACCGCCGACGCTAACTCGTCTTGCTTCCAGCTAGCATCTTTGTACCAACTCGTATCGAGTCTTTGCGTCGCGGCGCTGCTCATTGCCTGTCCTTGCCGCCTCGTCTCCCGTCGTATCCGTCGCCATTGCCATTACCCTGGCTCGTGGGTTCCTTTTGTCGACATGCTCGTTCGTCTCACTTTCCAAGTGCTCCTGTTCGCTCTGGCAGTGCCTGGTACTATATGCATTTCGCTGCCCAGATCGTCTGGCTTCCTAGCCGACTCTGCGTGCTTGGCTTGTGTATGCAACCATTTCACGTTATCGCACTCGTTCGTTTCGTCGTGCGCGCGTTCGGATGGGCTGGAAAATGGTGGGGGATGGTTGGGGGATGCTCCTGAATCCTGATACGTTCTCATCGTCCCGTGACGCGGTGCGCTGACGGTCTTCTTCGACTCGCTTCGTCGACCGAATGTGCGCCGTCGTGCTCCATCTCTCCCCCTCGCCGATCAATGCGTTTCGTCGCGTCTCCGTACTCTCCCCGTCGACCTGCGCATATTGGCGCGTTCCCCCGACTTCATCTGCGACCCTTGCATCTGCGCTTCCATGTGCGACGCCCTTGTTTCGTTCGACCTGTATGGCCTTTGCCTCTGCTTGCGTGGTCGTCTCGTGCATGCGTGGTATGCGCCTCGTCAGTTGGCTCGTTGAGCTTCTCTGGTCGACGCGACACAAGCCCCGGCCCAGGGCGAGCCCTAGATATTTCTGCGACCGTGGCCCACTTGAGCCGGGCCGTGCACAAAACTACCGGCGGCGACAGCGGCGAGGAGCTGGTACTAACATTATGAATATTTGACCGAGAACGCGAAAACTGAAGGTCGTGTTGAGGATGTGTCTCTAGTCTCTACATTGAAGACGCGAAAAGAACAGTACTAGTGCTTAGGTTCGCCCATTTCCCTAACGAGTTTGACTTGCCGAATGCATCGCCGATGATCGGGCTGCTGAGTTGCCAGCGCGGAGTACTCTCTGGCAACTTATTGCCACATTGGCATAGACTCAAATATTAGCTGCAGGAGGTGGCTCTTGCAGACTGGTCGATCACAGTCCCGTGGAGAGACTAGAAATCTGTGTAAATTCTCAAAGAAACTCCTTCTGAGCTCCTTGAACATACATTAGTGAGATCGCAGAGCATGGGTGTACGTGATGCAGTTACGCAAACGGGTATAGCGGAGGTAGAGAAAAGATGCGAGGTGTTCGTGGGAGGATTGTCTCGGGAGCGAAATGTGAGGGGGAAGGGATATAATGATTCAAAAGAGAGAATCGCAATTTAGCGAAAGGTAGCAGAATGTTCGGTTTAAAACAAGGGGAATGTGTTGAGCCTAGGTGCACGAGACTAGCGTGCACAGGAGAACACATCGTGTACATGTATGTCGAACTAAATCAAATATGCGGGGGTAGCAGTGAAAACGAAGGAACATCATAGTACCTCTTTGACACTATTGCTACTGGCAGAGTCCTTTTTCCGTTTCCCGCTTGCGAGGTGAGCGCTAAGTCTCTTGAAGGACGAAAGACTCGACGACTTGCTCTTGTCGTGGTTCTGTTCTTTCTTAGGGGAAGGCTCGTTGGACTCTGCAACAGGAATGTCAGAGGCAACAGCTCCTTCTGCATCGCCGAGAGGTGTCGAGTCAATGCCAGATGATGGTGAAATCCCACCAACTAGCCGAACGGTGGAATCTGCAAGAATGTCCTCTTCTGGAAGTGACAATGATGTACTCGGCTCTCCGATGTCTATTGCCTGAGATATAAGTGCTATCTCCGGTTCAACGGATGAAGATGGGCTGATAACAGACTCCAGAGGAGCAGCATTGGCGAGCAAGTCGGAGTCTTCCTCGTCCGTTGGAGATGGCTCGGCTGAGGAGATATCGTTATGGGACACTGCGCCAGGCGGCGTTACTTTTCGCAGTGATGGTTTGCTGGTAATGACATCATCGTTGATTGGTCGTCGCACACCGCGGCCAGCCTCGAGGTCGACTTCAACGGAAGAGCGATTCGAATCTGGCGGAGAAGGGAGCGATACAACGTCATTTACACTCGGCAGGTTGACAGGTTGAGGGGCTGGTGGTTTGGTGACCGATATGACGGGAACATCACGAGTGTTGGTGTCGGTCGCATCAGCAAGTGCAGATGGCTCTTCACTGAGTTGTTCCCCAAAGACTGGTATGGGTACCATTGCTGCGGACTCGACGAGGTTGAGGACACCTAGACCATGGTTGTCGAGGGCCTAGGATTTTCAACAAGTTAGCCAACGATTTTGGTCTGCGGAATTCTGATAGTTACCTTGCCCTTTTCCTCAGGCGGAGAAAGGTCTTGCAAAAGCCCTGCCTCATACCACTTTTTGACGCTCTTGTCCGCCAATGCTTCCATCGGATTCCATCCTCTGTATGTTCCGGACATCCGTAAGCCACCTGTACCTCCCTCGCCCCCACCATCTCCTTGCCCCCGCCCGTTCCCATCATAGAAGTAGGCCTCGTACCCAAGATCATCTTCACTTCCCTCACCATCGTTATTCCCGTGTCCGAGCTCATAGCTATCCCCACTCTCCAGTTCATCCGCGAAATTTGACAACCATCTTGCCCATCCTCCGGGACCGTCGCCGCGCCAAAGGACAACTTTAGTGTCAAAGTCCCTACCAAAGACGATCACTTGCCCGACGCTCCCACTTTCCCCGGGGTTGAGATCCACGCCGACATAGTTGCCAGCTTTATCGACCACGAGGGGTATCCAGCCTCTTTGCGAGTACTCCTTGCGTATCCAGCCGTCTGGTATAGATTGCATGAGTTCACGAAGACGGGGATTAGCGCCAGTCGTCGGATCATCGTCGACCTCTCTCCAGAACCTCCACTCCTCCAAGACGTCTTCAAGAGGCAGGAGCGTGAGTCCAAAGAAGAGGCCTTCGGAGCATCCTGCAGACGACTCGGCCTCCTGACCGTCGACGACCAAATACGATTCTCGGACTGCTTGTGGAAGCGCGAAACCAAATTGCATCTCTATTTGTGCCAAATCTTGAGGAAGAATTCCGTAATTGAGAGTGTCCCCTAGCTCTGGGTACTCCCTGGTAAGCCAGATTTTGATCCGGTTCCATGTGCTGGCTAACGGTGGATACGGTGGAGGTGGTGTCATCGCGTCGGTATAAGGTATATTATGTAGAGGAAGCAAAGTAGTGGGCCGAGACCGGGAGCTGGTAGTGTGTAGACGTTCAGACATGAGAGACGAAAAGACATGTGATGGAATTGCTCACGACGTTGGCACGTATCCGTACGAACTGATGGGAGACTGCGGGGGGTAGGTATAGGTTGGTCCGAGGGGGTCCGAGGGCTGTAGGGTATCTGGGTTGAATGTATCTGGATGTGGAGGTAATGAGGGAGACGTAGTTGGGAGGGAGAAGGCTTCGTGGGTGCTCGACATTGCCTGTCCTCTTCGCAGAGACTGCTTGGTACCACCAGCGAAGAAGTTGGCCAGCCAGTTCATCGTTGTCGACGGTAGAGAAGGACCCGGACGACGTGAGTGTTGTTGGGCTGGATACTAAACTTGGTCAAAGCAGTCTCGACGCGAGTGACCGAGTCGCTGTGACCTTCGAGGGAATGTATAATAGTCCTGTTGCTAGGTCTCATTTTCAAGCGCAATTTTCATGCTCCACACAACGGCATCACGCACAGTCAATTACTACGCATATAATACCTTACACGTGCAAGTACAGCGAGGCTGGAACATAAGTAAATTGCTGATGAATATGCCCCCGGAGTGCACGGAGGACTGTCACTATAATACATAACACATGCCCAAATAAATTTAAGTAAACGCCTCTAATGACGACTCCTAGATCTGCATCTGCTTCAGGTTTTGAGAAATGATGAAATCACAACCTGTCTTGGCCCGGATTTCGTCAATGGTCACATATGGCGCAAATTCCGTGAGGTGAAGCTCCCCATTGTACCTGTCCACCTCGAAAACCGCGAGATCTGTGATGATTTGGCTGACAGCACGAGCACCCGTAAGAGGAAGCGTGCACTCTTTCAGGATCTTGGGGCTACCGTCCTTGGCACAGTGTTCCATCGCTACGATGACCTTCGTCTTCTCCGGGTTCGACACGAGGTCCATGGCACCTCCAATACCTTGCACATCGTCAGCTCCCGTGGCGATTGGCGGTCAATAGGCGCGACTCACCTTTCACGAGCTTGCCCGGGACCATGAAGTTTGCGATGTCACCACACCCAGACACTTGCATAGCCTGCTGGATGCGTCAGCATGCATTTTTCCCAGGAAAGACTGGGAGCATACACCAAGAATAGTAACATCAATGTTGCCACCGCGAATCATGCCGAAAGAGTCAGCCGAATCTGCCAGGTTTGTCGGTCAAGCCAGCATCACCCAGTATCGTAAGCATTTCTGCTTACCGAAAATCGATGCACCAGGCAACAATGTTACGGTTTCCTTTCCGGCGTTGGTAATGTCTCTATGAAAAGTTTGAGCGTGCTAGTCAGAAATGAATATCAGCACTGACGGATCAGCCTTGTCCTCTGACGGGAATGGGCCCATTCCCAGGATACCGTTCTCGCTCTGCAGCCAGATCTTGATGCCAGGACGCAGATATTCAGTGACCAGTGTGGGAATCCCAACACCCAGGTTGACATAGAAGCCATCCACTATTTCTTGCGCGGCACGTCTTGCTATTCTGCGGCGAGTGCTCTGCTCGATCTTAGGATCTTTCGCACCATTTGCGGACGGCGGAGGCGCAGTAGCCAGAATTTCGAACTGCTTGGGCTCTGTGGATTTGACAATTCGGTCGACGAAGATACCAGGGCAGTGAACCGCATTCGGTGACAGAGTGCCGATGGGCACAATCTCTTCAGCCTGTGTGAAGGATGAGGCAAACGATCAAGTACAGCATTTCCTTGCGTACCTCCACAACAGTGAGCTTCGCGTTCCTTGCCATGACATTGTTATAATTATTCGCAACATATCTGAACGAGAGAACATCAGATCGGCGGCCGGGGAAGCTACAATCACAAACCCACCTGAACACCAGGTTCCCAGCTTCGTCCGCCTTCCATGCGTGCACAAAGGCAACATCACCTGCGATCGCTGGTTCCATGACGTATCGTTTCCCATCAAACACTCTAAACTCCTTTTTATTTCCGTGAATCTTAACACCATCTTTAAATCCGCCCGCATTGAAACGGATCGGTATTCCGCCAGTCTCAACAGTTGTGGAAGCTCCAGTGGGGGTGAAGAATGCGGGTATGCCTGCAGCGTGCGCTCTCATGCGCTCTACGAGAGTGCCTTGAGGTACGAGTTCCAGCGACATGTTGCCGTCTAGGTACATTTGCTCGAGATATTTGTTGCTGATCAGAGTCAATGGGCATACTACTGGCATCCAAGACGGGACTCACCCTCCGAGGTATGAAATGACTAGTTTCTCCAGTTGCCCTGATTTGAGCATCTTCACTAGAAGTCGTCGGTTAACATGTCACACCAACTGCGAATATATGCCACCTACCCAAACCACCCTCGCCTGACCCCGCGTTATTCGAGACAGCTGTGAGCCCTGTCACACCTTTCCTCTTCGAGAGAGCAGTTATCAGTGTTTCTACGATGAGCTTGGTGAGCTCCGTCCGGATCGGGTCTGATCATATCAATCACCTGGGGTACCGCACAGTCCGAAACCTAGATAAAACGCGAAGCTCAAGTATGGGCAAGCATTCGCTAGCTGGAGACTCACCTCCACTCAAAAGGATATCGCCAGTCTTGACATCCTTGACTGCCTCCTCAGCCGAGTCCCAGACCTTGCTCCTTTTGAGACTCGAGGCCGGAACGCTGTAATTCCTGGCACGAAGTCTGCACGAATACACGCGCAACTCGGCCTTCAGGCCAACTCGAGGAAACATCAGGATGGTATTCATGGAAAAGGAAGGGAGCGGGAGATGAAGAGAATAGATGCTGGAGTATTTTAGACCTTATACCACCCAGCGTGTCCATACCTTTATACCTTCTCTGGAGGAACTTTGTGGCAAGGTCCCAGAAATCCAAGGCTCTCAGGCTAAAAGTAAGAGGATGCCCTGGCGACGTGGTGAAGGAATAACTATTGGGACTCGGCTTGGAGTTCTCATCTTTCATCCATTCCTCGGCAACACTAGTTGCAATGTTCCGAGGGGCGGACTGGACCACGTGACACCATTTGCATATCCGGCCTACAAATGCGTGTGAGTGAGTGCGGGGTTAGACGACTGGAATGAAAACTCACGACGACTCTGAACGTTTTTAGAATCTATCAAACAGATTGGTCAGACACAAAAGTTGGCAGAGAATAATGCGTTGGTCAAAATGCCATTAGACTGATACGATGACAGTGAAAAGGATGGTATTCATTACAATGATCTTTGAGATCTTCACGCACGAAAATTTGGGCAATCAAAGTCTACTCAAATCTTGCGAGACCTTGAAATCGCAGCCCGTTTTCGCCCTGACTTCTTGCAAAGTAGCTCCTTCTTGCAATTCCGCCAACTCCAGCATACCGTTCTTCCGGTCCACGTTGAAGACGGCGAGTTCGGTGATGATTTGGCTTACGGTCCGTGCCCCAGTAAGGGGAAGGCTGCATTGTTTGAGAATCTTTGGGCTTCCATCTTTCGCACAGTGTTCCATCACTACGATCACTTTGGTCTTGTCGGGGTTAGAGACCAGGTCCATCGCCCCACCAATACCTGCGTGAGAGCATGACATGATGAGAAAGCAACGCATAGCGGATTGGTTTAAATATGCACCTTTAACCAGTTTGCCGGGAATCATGAAATTCGCAATGTCGCCAGCCTGAGAAACTTGCATGGCCTGTCAAGCAGATGGACATATAAGCGACGGCGGGCTAGAAGCAAGGTCAGACAGACTTACACCCAAGATTGCAACATTGATGTGGCCGCCGCGGATCATTGCGAAGGACTCGCTGGAATCTACCCATGGCGTCAGGAAAGGAGACCACGCCGTTCAGACATACATACCAAAGATGGATGCACCAGGTACGAGAGTAACAGTTTCCTTTCCAGCGTTGATGAGATCCCTTCATATCGTGATCAACTACCCAAACACTAGCAGGCAATCAATACAATCGCACTTACGGATCGACTTGGTCTTTTGTAGGGTAGGGACCCATTCCAAGGATACCGTTCTCACTTTGCAGCCAAACGTGTACACCTTCCGGCAAGTGTTCAGGTACGAGCGTTGGCATACCAATACCAAGATTAACGTAGAACCCATCCTGGATCTCCTTTGCGGCACGTTTGGCAATCGTATGCCTTTGGGCCAAAGCAGCAGCTTTCTCGAGGCTCAACGCTTCGCTTTCTCCTGTTGATTCGCTCGGGGCCAGTGTCACAAACTCAATACGCTTGGGCTCGGTTGCAGGAACGATACGATCTACATAAATCCCGGGAATGTGGATAGTGGAAGCGTCCAAGGAACCGACAGGAACGATCTCATCAGCCTGGGAATCAAGTGAGCAACAATCATAAAAGACGGGATCACCAGCGTACCTCGACGATAGTCAACTTGGCGTTCTTCGCCATAGCAGTGTTGAAGTTGTTTTGAGCGAACCTACGGCCAAGACGTTCGAGGACTTTCAACGCGGCACTAGATCCCCCTCGCTCACCGGAAAACACAGTTGCCGACCTCGTCGACTTTCCACGCCCTGACGAACGCGATGTCTCCGGTGATGGCGGTCTCCATAACATACTTGCGACCATCAAACTCTCGCGTCTCCTTCTGGATACCCGGTATTTTGACACCTTTCGCGAAGCCACCTTCGTTGTATCTCATGGGTATCCCGCCTTCTTCGACTGCAGTGGAAGCGCCAGTAGGACTGAAGAATGCGGGTATACCAGCAGCATGAGCACGTATGCGCTCTATGAGACTGCCTTGAGGACAAAGCTCCAACGCAATTTCGCCATTGAGATACATTGCCTCGAAAGCCTTGTTCCTACATAAATATATCATTCCCTGAAAGTGCGGTGGTCAGAAGAGGTAACGAACTGACCCTCCTGGGTATGACGCGATGATCTTGTCTATCTGTTTGGTGTTAAATAGCTTTCCTGTGGAAAACTGAGTCTGCTGGTGTGTGTAAAGTCGGAGATTTCATGCATACCAAGACCGCTGTCCCCTGCTCCCGCATTGTTAGAGACGGCAGTGAGGGTACCGACATCCTTTCTCCGTGCCAAAGCCGCAAGCAGGGTATCTGGAGGCATAGTCGATGAACATATAGTACAACGACCAGCATCACTTGAACCAAACCTGGGACGCCGGCAAGCCCGAATCCTGTCGACGTTTCTCAATGGCCAGGATCATGAGGACGCGACAGAATCAAAGCTCACCTCCACAGAGCAACACATCGCCAGATTTGACGCTCTTGACCGCCTCGTCGGCCGATGCCCACACTTTTGACCTAGGCGCGCGCACGGGCGTGCTGTAGCTTCTGAAACTCAACACGAGGCGTGCTACGACCGGTGTGAACGCCGCTTTCTGAACCCGCATGCCCAACATGACGAAAGACCTGCGTCGACGAGTCCGAAAGCAGCGACCAAGGGAAAACTTGAAGAACGAGTGCTGCCAGCTTGACGTTCGGCTTTTCTATGAGCAGGCCGGAACTCATCCGCCGAAACGTCATTGTCGGGTGACCAACTTGTTTCCCCACTCTCGCTAAAGATAGAAAGCGGGCTCCTCATATGGGAACCTGTGTATGATACATCCCAAGTAACATACTTGAAGCAAATACGACAGAGTCCTCAGCGTCTCCTCCCTGGCCCTTTTGGCCTAGCAAACGCGGTGCTCGACGGCGCCTGCCGTGCAACACTATTGTCTTTCCCATCACTCAAGGTTCCATTCCCGACAGAGAGCTCCTCCTTGAGGAAGGCCTCCGTCAGCTCTCTCGGATCGGAGGTTTCTATCTTTCTCGATGCGAGCGCGAAACCGCGTTCCTCGCCCAAAAGATCTTTCGCTTGTCTAAAGACGACCACGGCACCTGTCGAGTAGACCATGCGGGACTTGATCGGTGAAGTACTCGGGCAGG
>QGOI01005573.1:0-19735 GCA_003313885.1 Boletus sp. MG55
CTCGTGAGCTATCCGTATCCGCGGAAATGGGCACAAGGGCAAAGCCAAAGTGAAATGAAGAATGGACCCAGAGAAACGGAGCGGTACGCACCCAAGCATTTCAACTATCCGGGTGATCTGATTATACTCGCTTGTTCCCGGAAATAGCGGCAACCCCAAGAAAAGCTCCACTGCGATACAACCCAAAGACCACATGTCAATGGAAGACGTGTATGGGATACCAAGGATAACTTCGGGTGATCGATAGAACCTTGACTGGATATATGTATACACTGTCTGTCGTTCGTGACATGCGGACCCAAAGTCGATGACCTTGATTTGAGGTGATTGAAGTCTGCGCAGGGTAAGATGGGTTTGGGCTGAACAAAAGGGGCCAGACGTACGATTTCAAGAGGATGTTTTCTGGTTTGAGATCACAGTGGATCAACCGTCCATCCTTGAGCACAGAGAGGGCATCCAAGAGCTGGGCAGTAAACACCTTGATGAGTTGCGTGCTCAGACCCTGGAATTGGTTTTGTTTGTAAAGGTTTGATGACAGAAGTTCGAAGACGAGACAAAGATGGTTTCGGTGAATAAAGGAATCCCGCAATCGCAAAATGTGGTGTTCATCCCCTGGATCACACTGGTTGTTGAGCTAGAGTGTGATTCAAAGGCTGCTCCGCTGATGATCATGCGAAGCGCGTACCAGTTCCAGTATCGTGACCTCCATCATACTTTGATTAAAGCACGCCGGTTTGTTTTTGACGACCTTGACGGCAACGGTCTTCATGTTCTGGCACTTGACTACCTGCCCGAACGCTCCTTGACCGAGAATGTCCAGGATGAGGTAACGACTGTTCGTGAGAGCTCAGAGAATGAATGGATGGATACGGGGTGACGCACTTGTGTCCATCCTCGTTCCCCACCCAGTCGTTGACGTAAAGGATATAGTCATAATTTCGTTGTCGTAGCCATCGTTGTGGGCCGGTTTGCTGGGTCTTGTGAGGACGCGCCGCGGATTGTGTGTTGATTCATATCGGAACTGGGATTGCAGATATGATATGTATCGACGATATGGATAGTCAGCTGGCGTAGGGGCTGAGTGAAGAGAGGCACGGTGCGTCAGCACGATGCAGCATGGGGGAGGAAATAGGGTGCATACCAATAACACAGTACCGCTGGCGTCGACTCGTCTCCCCGCAGGATGAGTATTTACGTACGGACCCACCTAAAACCAGAAGCACGACGACGGTGTTATGGCGCGGGATCTACAAGCATGGGTTGCTCCTGAGGATAGTATTGGTTCGCGGGACTCTGAGGATGCGCAAAAGAAAGAGGAGTGCTGGGATTCGAGGTGGAGTTTTGACGGGAACCTGTGCGGAAAGATGGTGTTGGTGTTGGTGTGATGGGGTTGCGGGGAAGATTCCATTGTATACCCGGCATAGGCTGCCTGGGCTGCACTGTGGGATGAAAAGGGAGTCGCTATGGGTGAAGTTGAGCCGTCTGGCTTTGTTTGGGAATGGGTTCGGTTGTGGGAAGGATAGTTGGATGGCGGGTTTCCTCTTTGCGCATCCGAGGACGATGAAATGGGAGGGCGGATGGACAGAGGGAGTTTGTTGGTGGTGGCTGTTGGGATGGGGGGATGTGCCTCGTGGTGGAGGACTGGGCGTCGACGTTGAACGCGCCTTCTAGATCATCTGGCTGATGGTGACGACGGGCGCGGGCTGCAGCGCCGACGGATGCGTTCGCGCCCAGGGATGCGCTGCGTGAGAGCTGGTTGAGTGCGCCCGAGAGGTAGGACGAGGGGGAGATGGACTGCTGGCTGTCCTGATCGAGGAGATGTGCGATGCGGGGCTGTCTGGACGAGCCCGGGGAGTGGTGGACCGGCTGGAGTCGCTCAGGCTGCGGGGGATTGGCGAGGGGCTGGGTCATGCCTCGTTCCAACTCTTTGAGAGCTGGGGCAGTTTATGATATTTGTGAGCCGATTAGGCGGAAACCGTGAGCAGGAAGTGGGGTGCTAGCTTAGTCAGCCCGCGTCACCAGCGCTGGATGTCCTTTGGTCAGAGTTGCCCGACTTGTCAGCTCTAGCACGGTGTGTTCTCGATAGGCTGTCCACTCACCGAGATCGACTGTAGTGACTATGCCTCTCGTCCTGCTCCCTTACCCTCTCTGTCAACTGTCGAAACATCGCGGCGGTCGTCGCAGCGTAATCCGAAGAAGAAGCCTGCACAACCGTCGTCGGTTCCGACGACGCGTTATTACTACGCTCGGCGAGCTTCCTCATCTTGAGAAGCACTTTTTGGCGCGCTTCGTGGGCGGTTTTTTTGTTGTGCCACAAGTGCGCGGACGTCTTGGATGTCAGCGTCCGTCATGGAGATCATCGTTGGAGGACGGCGGATCATTTGCTTTTTTTTTTCCTGGACAGCTCGTCCCGGATGATGGTAGAGAATACGATGGATTACATAATTTGGACCGAGGCTCGAATATAGGGATGTTCTCTGCACACCGTTAGCCTGAGGCAGATCGGCGTAAGCTTAAGATAGACGCAGTTTGTTTCTTATTCCAAGGTCTAGATGATAACAGAAAATGAAGCTATACATTTACACCAGGATACATGTCGTATCGCAGGTCCGAAAGAATTCATTGATTCACGTGCCTTCTGAAAATGCGACAGCTCACAACCGTGATCTGCCTGCAGTGTCAAGCCCCAGGTCTCTCAGTTGCACAGCTTGGACGCGACTTTACCTTTCACCACTCAAAGCAGCCCCTTAAACACGAAAATGATGCCCAACCAAGACTGAGTCCTTGCACCCAATGTTCGCGGGAAATGAGAGATCCCGCGAGAGTCCAGGATGGATGGACATCGTCTGAGATCAGTCGCTCCCTCTCTGTCATTCTGCTCGCACGGATTGAAGGTGTTTATCTTTTTCTCTTTCCGTTCTCGCACCACCGATCGTCTAGACTCTATATGAGCCACGCCAGCCTGAGGAAGGACATGGTATACTGTAACACGGGCGATTCATTGAGGATGCCATCCACCCTATCGCTTTCGGGACTTCGCGCTTTCCTACTTTGTGTTGGTCCTCCTCGCCCCACCCCGATTCGAAACGCGACATTCAGCTCCAGCCTAAAGAACACCTCCTTCATACTCACAAATTGTCGCTCTGCATTCCCCGTAGTCAGCCTTGGCTGCACTGTCATCCACGTAATTCCGTGAGACCAGGTCCTTGGAGGAACAAGAAATGTTTGCGCCTCCTACAGCCAACATGTCCAAACCGGCCCCCTGCGCTGCCAGAGCCAACGGACGCGAAATGGATCAGCGTCGAAGACTCCTTGACAACTTATACACACAGAATATACGGCAGTCAGTGCAGGCGTTTGGCATAGAAAAGGAAATGCTACTCGTCCATACACTCGGTATGCTAATAGTTTGAACCCCACCTGGGGCATGCATGAAAGCGACCCCAAGCCATGCGCAGCTGACCAGGGGGGATATCCGTGTTCGACAGGACTTCCCAAAGCCCTATTGGTCGAGGACATCATGAGAATTCGAACGCTGTGATACCCTGATGCCGACATCCTCGAGCCCGAGCCCGCTGTATCGGTGTTGATGCAGACACGAGACAACGAACAAGCGTGCCAACTTATACGATTGCAATACCGCTACCGTTTTGGTAGGGGTAGCTTCGAGGGAGAACTTCATGTGTGATTGAATCCCGTTGAGAGGAAGCGGACACGCTAGATGTCCCGCATTTCTACGGTACAAGAATTCTATAGAAACACCAGTATCTCAATACAACGAACAAGCTCTATGATATATCTAAGAGTCAAAGAGTAGCATAGAAAGGGAAGCGCGTAAGAATGGTTGTCCTGAGTCGAACAAGGGGGTACAGAGAGCCATGTTGAACATTAACTACCGACCGACATGAATAAAAGGAACCCAACAGGAGAAAGGCGCCCCAGAATCACGGAGACGTTGGACAGCATAATGCAATGCTTCTGCGGCCTCTGTGCTGTCGGGAACTTTGCCATCCCGAAAGAGGTGCTCGTACACGTCCTTTGTCACTTTCGGTGCATCATGGTCCATTATCGACCACATCGTCGCAATGACACTACCATAACCGGCAAGAAGCATCCCAGCGGCGAGATGAACAGATTCTTCCGACAGATCTTCATCTCCTTGTGCAGTGCGACAGGCGGAAAGGAACGCAAGACCACCTTGAGGCCGTGACAATCGGATGATGTCTGAGAGTTTCAAACGACGACCGTTCGCGAGGCAAAGCCCACTGTCGAGCGGGTTCTCAGGGTCTTGCACGCCATGACATGCGAAATGTACCCAGTCAACATTCTTCATCTTCTCCATGACGTCTTCGACAGTACCATCGGAGTCCTGGAGGGTCACAAAAGAGGACCTGGCGGACAATACTCTGATGTGATCGATCTCTTCCTTCACGGACATGAGCCCGATCTGTCCATCTGTTGCCGGCTGAGGAATAGCGACGATTTGAACATTGGATGAGCAACCATTCGAGTTGGACCGAGGTGATGATGCAAGAGCACTGAGAGTTGGTACATAGGAGGAAATGGCGAAATCGGAAAGCATTGTGCCCGCCTCAGCCGTACCATAGAGGCCGGCGGCATGTATTGGCAGAAAGGTGAAAGGCCCAGTTGAACACCAAAAGATACGGGTCTTTTTCTCAGCATGAGACGGCGGTGTCTGAGAACATGCAAACTTCAGTCGGGAAATGAGGTTCGGATAGACAACATACCGAAAAGCCAAGGGCGTCTAGAATTGGGTTTACGACGTTACTCCAGAGGTATACGAGAATCCTCCGGAACAGGTCGTCAGGTGCATATCCTTCAATTTGTGGTGGGTTAGCTTTCCCCACACGGTCATTGCTTTGGATACCATCTGCTATCAATACATTGAGAAAGTGCTGTGATGCGAGATTGCCTTCGGAGGCGATGAGAGTAGATATGTCGTCACGCGAAATAGCAGGATCATTGCACTTGAGCAATAAATGGAACAGGTTGACCACATCTGGATAGCTGATACCAGGAAGGGGGACGAGGATAACATCCCCCAACTCCGGCACGACGATCAATGCATCACATCGTTGTTTGCTAGCATTGAGGTAGACAACAGGTCCAGAGTGTGCCAAGGCAGCTAGTTGCTCGATTGTCTTCGGAAGTAAGAACTGGTCGAAACCTGGCAAGGAGCGTATGTCGGCAATGAGCTTTTCTCGTCTGAGAGCAAGGTGATGGTGCCTCTGGACTTCCTCCTCCAGCGACCTAGTGTTATCGACCAAGTCATTCGCCGACCCATGGGATGTGGCATGGTCACGAGAACCGGCATGTTCCAGCTCTTGGGAGATCTGCTGGAATTGATCCGCAAGGACAGGGTACTCGGCACGAAGTTCATCAACTGGAGTGCGCAGCTGTAGGAATTGATTCCAGACGATGGAACGTCCTTGCTCGAGCCACTCGACAGCTAACTGAGGACAACCAGCTTCAACTGCAGCGGCGGCGGCATCTCGTGCTATATCAGCAGCATCAAGGAGTACACGGTGACGTTCTGTGAGTGAAAGGCCAAGCCATGCCAACTGCGGAAGAAGGCTGATGGTGGTGGTGTATGCATCAAGGAGAGCCTGGGAATTGCCTTGGAGGCGTGCAGAGGAAATCCAGCGGCGAGCAGCATCAAAACGGATGGAAGTAGGAGCTGTGGATGCATGACTGGCCACTGAAAAATGGAAGGTGGCAGCAGAGAGATGAGAAGGATCACGAGAGTGCTTGAAACGTTCCATGAATGCATTCCCGAGGTTTTTCAACCGACCTGGCTTGTCGGGATGGCCATTGGGAGTGAGACGGACTGCCTCCTCTTGTATCGAAATGGACTTGTCGATGTCCGTGAGGTCACCAAGGCGTTCAAAGCGACTCAATAATGAGTTCCCGACGTTGTTCAACAGAGCCGGCTTGTCTGGATGGCCATTGGGAGTGAGACGGACTGCCTCCTCAAACATGGAAATCGACTTGTCCATGTCCGCGAGGTCACCGAGGTGTTGAAAGCGACGACATAATGAGTTCCCGAGGTTGTTCAACCGACCCGACTTGTCGGGATGGCCATTGGGAGTGAGATGGACTGCCTCCTCAATCATCGAAATAGACTTGTCGATGTCCGCGAGTTCACTGAGGCGCTCAAAGCGACGACATAATGAGTTCCCAAGGTTGTTCAACCGACCTGGCTTGTCGGGATGGCCATTGGGAGTGAGACGGACTGCCTGCTCTTTCATCGAAATGGACTTGTCGATGTCCGCGAGGTCACCGAGGCGCTCAAAGCGACTCAATAATGAGTGTCCGAGGTCGTTCAACCAAGTTGGCTTGTCGGGATGGGCATTGGGAGTGAGATAGACTGCCGCCTCTACCATTGAAATGGACATGTCGATGTCCGCGAGGTCACCGAGGTGCTCAAAGCGACGAGATAATGAGGACCCGAGGTTGGACAACAGAGTTGACTTGTCGGGATGGTCATTGGGAGTGAGACGGACTGCCTCCTCATACATTGAAATGGACTTCTTGATGTCCGCGAGGTCACCGAGGCGATCAAAGCGACGAAATAATAAGGACCCGAGGTTGTTCAACAGAGCTGGCTTGTCGGGATGGTCATTGGGCATGAGACGGACTGCCTCCTCAAACATGGGAATGGACTTGTCCATGTCCGCGAGGTCACCGAGGCGCTGAAAGCGACGCAATAATGAGTTCCCGAGGTTGTTCAACCGACCTGGCTTGTCGGGATGGCCATTGGGAGTGAGACCGACTGCCTCCTCTTTCATGGAAATGGACTTGTTGATGTCCGCGAGATCACTGAGGCGCTCAAAGCGATGACATAATGAGTTCCCGAGGTTGTTCAACAGATCTGGCTTGTCGGGATGGCCATTGGGAGTGAGACGGACTGCCTCCTCTTGTATCGAAATGGACTTGTTGATGTCCGCGAGGTTACCGAGGTGCTCAAAGCGACTCAATAATGAGTTCCCGAGGTTGGACAACCGAGCTGGCCTGTCGGGATGGCCATTGAGAGTGAGACGGACTGCCTCCTCAGACATCGAAATAGACTTGTCGATGTCCGCGATGTCACCGAGGCGCTCAAAGCGACGAGATAATGAGGATCCGAGGTTGTTCAACAGAGCTGGCTTGCCGGGATCGCCATTGGGAGAGAGACAGACTGCCGCCTGGAACATCGAAATGGACTTGTTGATGTCTGTGAGGTCACCGAGGTGCTGAAAGCGACGAAATAATGAGGACCCGAGGTTGTTCAACCAACCTGGCTTGTCGGGGTGGCCATTGGGAGTGAGATGGACTGCCTCCTCAAACATGGAAATGGACTTGTTGATGTCCGCGAGGTCACCGAGGCGCTGAAAGCGACGAGATAATGAGTTCCCGAGGTTGTTCAAGAGAGCTGGCTTGCCGGGATCGCCATTGGGAGAGAGAGAGACAGCCTCCTGAAACATCGAAATGGACTTGTTGATGTCCGCGAGGTCACCGAGGCGCTGAAAGCGACGAAATAATGAGGACCCGAGGTTGGACAACCGACCTGGCTTCTTGGGGTGTCCATCCGCAGTGAGCTGCACGGCAACCTTCACCTCAGATATCCCAGACTCCATCCCCTGAATCGTCACAGAGATCTCGGCCATCTGTAATGCGAGCCAAGCTGCTCGGTACGCATAACACACCACTGGCAAGAATTCCGCCACTCTGGAAAGTAAATCCTTCGCTTCTGTCCTGTCGGTCTCGTCGCCTCGCCTCTGGAAACGGACCAGTAGAGCAAAACTGAGATCGAGCACTGTCGCGCAGTGATCTGGGTGACTACTCCTGCGAAGTCGGAGTGCTTCCCGATACAATGTAATTGGCTCGTCTAGGTCGAGGTAATGATTATTGGCTTGACAGTGAATGAACTTCGCATTGGCCAAGTTGAATAGTACAGAGGAGCGATTCGGGTGGTCTGGGGGGCAGGTGTCCTGTACACGCTCGAAGCACGTGATAGCCTGATCGAGATCCGTTTGGTTCTGGAGCTGGCGGTAACGTAGGAGTGCACGATGTCCGTTGTCTGTGATCTGTTCCAGCTGGCTCATCGCGTCTGACTCCTGTAGCTATCGTCATACGGTTAGGACGCGTCAACAACGAGATGAACGGATCGCTCACGGCAAGTTTCGTTGTAGATTTATTGATGTCGCAAATGCGTCGTTCAGCGATGATTCTGACGGACGAACACGATGGCAAAACCTCGTCCTTCTGAACTAGAAACCTGATGGCTACAAGGAGACGTCAGAGAGCGGGTATGACATTGGAAGTGGAGTGACTCACGCTGATTCCGATCGAGTACGTCTCCCACGGCAATCTTGAATTGGTGAAGTAATTCTCCGTTTCCGAACCTTGGTCCGAGCTCGAAGGATGCGTAGACCTTGAACGATATCGAAGATGATCGTTCCGATGGCCTTGAATCTTGGTTAGTAAAAAGCAGTGAAACTGAGGAGAGCAGTGACTCACAGGAGGATCTCTTCATCCCATTCCACCACGTCCTTGCCTACCAATACGGGCTTGTTCAACGTTTTCGTGATCTTCCCATCGACTTCGACAACAGCATAGAAGCCTGCCGGCACGCGACGGAGGCTAGACACAACATCTGTGGCACAGATGTCTGCACAGGGATGTTAACGATTCCTCCAGTATGCCCCACATTACTACTTACGAGTTATGAAGACATGTTCGCGTTCGTCTGTATCAGACGAGTGCGACTCCGAGTCGTCTGATCTCTTTCTTTGCTGAGCACGTTGTAAAGCTGGGGTAGAGTGTGGATTTTGTTCATCCATAGGTACAACGCGAAGAGGGGAGAAAATAGCACAGAGGAATTTTGTCGAGTTCTGAGCGGAGATTCTACAGCAATGGGTTCATAAAGGCTGCCATAGGATTGCCGTGCACACGTTTGATGGGGAATGGAGCGAACCTGTCGATTCATTTCACTGGCATGAGGTCTCAGACATGCGTAACTTGGACCCTCGGACACGCCCACACACGGTAAATGCGGCGTATCACATTGAGTGGCTATACCGCCACCGGAGACCTTAAGGGGATATCTCGGCCCCACACTGGCACCTACGGCGACCCTCACCAGTGAGAGTCGCTGCGACACAGGTACTCGTGCCAACACTCGGACGAAGAGTTCCAGTCACCCGCCCCACAATTTATCACGCGCCCGACTTGAACTCGATGAAATTCGGAAATTGTTGGACGCAACGCAAAAGGATATAGAAAATGCGCGGAGACGTTGCTGCAGGCGCTTTCGCCTTGGGAACAACTTGAGTTCACATGCCGTGTTTTACAGTCCATCTTTACGGACGACGACGGTGAACGCGTCGAGCGTCAGGAGAGTCTTTTGGTGCGCTCAATATCTATGACATCGAGTTGTCCTGGATGTCGTTGACATTGTTTTACCTCTAGTCCTTGGACGCATCTCTCACGGAAGCGCTGGAGGACCGCCTGCCGCTGGCTCGGAACGTCTCAGTGTGGGAGAGCATCGCATCATCGACTCATCGACGTTCCTACCATCTTCGAACCATACGGGGCGTGCAGAATCGCTGCTTTGGGTTCTCGCCCCAATGATGCATCATCGCTCTCGGCGGCCCTTAAAGAAGCCCCGGTGCCATCACACAACGACGTTCCCATTGATGGTTGATACCCACCATATCCATGTGCGTCTCCCCTGACATGAAAGAGTCGGAATGCGTGGGGACTTGGCTGCACAGAGGCAAGTCAAACATCCCCACGCTTTGTCCAATCCTCATGTGATTCCTCCCTGCACTTCAATCGTGGAACAGTCCTGGGCGGTTCTCAACGTGTTATCGGCATATCGGTCTTGAGCCCTACCCGGTTCTTCCCGGGTTAAGACAGTGCCGCGTCTGTCGTCGGTCCTACCCATTCAGTGGGAGGGACTGCCGCAGTCTGTAGCGTCATCGCCAATTCTCGCGAGTACGTTACTATTTACGAGCCCCTGCAGCATCTCAGTTGGCGAGCTCACCGGACCCATCTGAGCCGAGAACGGAAATGTCCATGATGCGCTCGCCGTCGCTCGCGGATGATAAGTGTCTCCCTCAAGGCGCTTCACTACAAGCCATCGTACACGCAACACATGTCATGACCTCTGACCCCAGCAGTATCCTCGTCGACCAAGGCCGTGACGCAGGTCCGCTCATCCGCCGACTAGCCCTTGAGCTTGTCCAAACCGCTTGCGGCGAAGCGCAAGTGGAGGGGGGGCATCAAGTCGTTGCTGGGGAGAAGCTGAGTCCCGTTGGATGGGTTGCTGCCACCGAGTCCTTGACACGCGCGTTGAACGCCCACTGGGGGCCAGGCCGTGCGCCAGTCGCGATCGCAGACGAGCGAGCTTATCACGGCCTCTCTGCTGAGGCCCACCCCGGATCTGTCGATGCCACAACTGTAGGTGGAATGGAGACATTCTAAGGTCCAACGTAGGCATCAATGTCAACGTTCCTCAGCCTGTAACCAACACACCCGGTTCAGTCCCGCTTGAGTCGATCATCCCACCCACGTCCAAACTCCTAACACACTGTCTCTCGCGCAAATATACTCTCTGCTAGCGCCGGACTTTCGTTTCACGTTTCACGATTCCGCTGCCGAACCTGGCGTCGCGGTTTAGCGTCTGCCATACGATGACAGCCGCTCACGGATCAATATGGGTTCATTTATGGCGTGTTGTCGCTCACGGGTGCCAAGGGATGTGGGGGTACAGTGCCTACTTGTCTTATGTTCAAGATAGCAAAATGAGAGGAGAATAGGTTGTGGCCGGACGAGGAAGCGGATGTGCTCAAGAGGGTTATCCAAGTGACCATGGACCCCTAGGGTTCGTCGCCTAGTGTCGGTACACCAGACGGGGCGAGTTACAAGCCCATTGGTATCATCCTCACCGCCTACAGAAAACAGTGGATAGTCATCAGAGAATCCCGTGATTCTTCTCCTGGGCCCTCTCGCACAAAACACCACTGGTTAGACAGGGACACCTTTGTCAAGCAACGTAGTCGAATCAGGGTAGGTGCCAAGTTAGTGTTGCCCACAGTGACGGCGATATCGTCTGTTGGTGGTGTCGCGGCAGCCCTCGAGCTTGAAACGACAAATGAAGGAGAAGAGCTCATGCGCACAAAGAGCCTGTTCGGCTTTTGCCTAACTTGGTTTCTCCTCGAATCGCGACGAACGGACTCAATTCGACAAGTTAATCCGCGGGGGCATTCCCCTTGTCTACGGGTCCAACTCTGGCTCGAATGCAACCGGACGACTCGAGATGCGCGAGCTGGCTTGTTTGGGGATTTATTGGCGCAGGCGGGCGAGGATTGCTGCGAAACCGGATTGACAAGGACGTCGGGTGGACAACGCCGTTGAATATCTTCTTTTGGGGGATAGCTTAAAGCTTTGTCGGGTGTTGACGGTGTACAGTCGGTAAGCGCACACCGTCGTTTGTTCTGCCCTACTCACACTCACTGCGCGCTCTTCCTCGATCCCCTCGATGCTCCTATTGGCCCATGCCAGTGAAACCATTCGATCGTTCCAGGTAATTTTTTGTGGGATGCCTTCGCGGATCCTTCGCGGATCACTATGATGTACCTGATCTACTACCTTGCACCCCGACTACCATCATATCTTCTCTTCGATCCTCATCGATCAATGGCCTCGGTCAAGAAACAGCTGGTCGTGTTCGACTGTGACTGACCAGTAGCCATCCTCATACCAAAAGATGACACCCTGATCATTCACTAGGTCCATGGCAGACCAAGACTCTGATTGCTGGCTCTTTGAAGTCCTTTCACCCGACATTCGCAGAAAACTGAGAGATCGCCCGCAAGAGCCCGGGACAGCCGTGCGATGGACGGACCTCGTGTGAGATCAACTCTGTCGATTGTGATTGACCTCCTTGTCTTGCTTTTTTGTTCTTTCCCCCCTTGTTCCGATCTCGAAGCACCGAGTGTTTGCATGAACTGTCTGGGGAAGAACGTGGCGTACGCAAGCAAGACATCGAGAGCGCCCTCCACCAGATCTCCTTCGTGAGTCTACTCTGCCTTGATCGAGGCGGGATGTCGGGCTCGCCATTCGCCCCCCTACTCACCCACCCGGATCGCCTCACTGACAGCACCCCGCCATGAAACGTGGCATTCAACTCCTCAAAGACCCCGCCAGCCTCGACACCACCCTCTTCGTGCTCTCCAACGCCAATACCTTTTTCATCGATACCATCCTGCAGGTAATGTCCCCCTATGCCACGTTTGACGCCGCACCCACGCAGTGATCTCGTCTTTCCGTCGACCATAGCACCAAGGCATCCGAGGATGCTTCGACACCATCATCACCAACCCAGCCGACTTTTCCGATCTCGACCATGCACACCGGCTTGTCCTCCGTCGGCGCAAACACGGTATCCGCGGAAACGGGTACATGGGCAAAGCTAAAGTGAAATGAAGAATGTCGAGGAATGGACCCAGAGAAACGGAACGGTATGCACCCAAGCATTTCAACTATCCGAGTAATCTGATTATACTCGCTTGTTCCCGGAAATAGCGGCAACCCCAAGAAAGCTCCACTGTAATACGACCCAAAGACCACGAAGATGTGTATGGGATACGAAGAATAACTTCGGGTGATCGGTAGAACTTTGACTGGATATATGCGTACACTGTCTGTCCTTCGTGATACGAGGACCCAAAGTCAGTTGAGGTAATTGAAGTCGGCGTGGAGTAAGGGAGCAGAAGAGACCAGGCGTACGATTTCAAAAGGATGTTTTCTGGTTTGAGATCACAGTGGATCAACCGTGCATCCTTGAGCACAGAGATGCTGTGCAGTAAACACCTTGACGAGTTGCATGCTCAGACCCTGGAATTGGTTCATGCGTTAGAAGGTAGTATGAGTCCAACTCTGTGAGAGCGGAAAGGTGCAGGAAGTGGCGGTGCTATTAGCTTACTCAGCCCGCGTTGACGACGGACCACGGATTTACCCGGCGTCGAAAGCCTTTCCAGAGTCGACGCTTCACTCTGAAGTTCGCCACTGAGCACATCCAAGCCTTCGTGTCTACCAGAACATTGGCATCACCATGCACCACGCGCTTGAAATCCCCGAGATCCTGGACCTCTACAACAACCGTTGTCCCCCTATGGAGGATTGAGAGTGGGTCTACGAGAGGATGCCCTTCACCAGCGTTCCGGCCAGGCTAGCCAGAACATGTCGAATATTCAAAGAACCAGCGCTGGATGTGCTTTGGTCAGAGTTGCCCGACTTGTCAGCTCTAGCACGGTGTGTTCCCAATGCTGTCCATTCACCGAGATCGACTGTGAGTCACTTTGTCGTTCCGCACTTTCCTCCACACAGATTTACTCCTCTCTTTCATAGCAGCATTCATTCAATCGACCACTCACCGAGACTGAGTGGGCTACCCTCCGAGGTTATGCCCGTCGCGTCTGGATCTTTCTCAACTGCACGCTCATGGATGCGTGTCTTGACGAGCAGTCCATCGCGATGATCTTCAACTCTACCGCCAAACCGCCCTTCCCAAAACTCCGGTTCCTTTCCTGGTACTATGGAAAGCTCTCATGCACGTTGCTGCTCAGCCGATGAGAAGACTTCACCTTGATTTCAGACGTGCAGACGTTCCTCAATATCGGAATATCTTTGACTCTGTTTTACTCCTCTGTCCACTTATAAAGAGATTTCAGCCCCACCTACCTCGACAATATGTGGAGCTCGACAACATCATCTCCGATCACGTTCTCCGTTGGTCAAATCTTCGGTTCCTGGAGTGTCGCGACATCCCCTTGAGCGCGGATACCATCTTACACATCTCCCGCATGTCTACGCTGACAAATTTATCACTCATAGTGAGTGTGGAAGTACCGAGCCAGGTCCTCCCTTCCAACTTTGCCCTCGTCTTCTCGAACCTATCGTGGTACAAGATATGATATTATCTGGGCGGCTGGTGGCCATCGCAAACCTATTCGCTCGTACCCGATTCCCGGAAATCCAGCACCTCATTGTCAGTTTCCCCAGCTCCCCATCTAAAAAGACTCCGTTTGTTCATGAAGAAAATCAGGGACGCGTGCTCGTCGGCCACTCACCCAGCTCAGTATTCAGAACCAACGGGTCCTGTTTCGTCGACTCTGGGGTTGTGGTGAAGTTGGATTGGAAAATCACACGCTTACTTACGACGACTTGTATCCTTGCATGACCTTTGGCAACATCCACTCCTTGACGATCAACCTCAAACAGTCTGTACGCCTGAAAGACGACGACCTCGTCGAGCTGGTGACCGCATGGCCATACCTCGAAGAGCTTCTCATCAACCACGATTCGGGTTGGCGCTCTGCTGTTGGCGGGATCACCCTCTACGGTCTCGTACGACTCTTTCGGACATGCACCACGCTGCGCAGTCTGTCGATCCTCTTGGACACCCAGACATTTACTCACATTCCAGAGGGCATGGACGTGTCGTATCCCCCGCGTTGTCTGGACCAAGCCAATCTCGTCGATTCGCCGTTGGAACTGGAGATGGTCGCCGGCGTGGTGGACGTGTTCGTCGTGCTCTGGTTTTCGCCCCGTCTCTTGCGTGGATACGCTTCGCGTTGGACGTCCATATACCCGTGAGTTTGCCCGAGAGCAGACAGTCGTGGCGGGACGTGGACACGGAGGTCAAGTTGAGGTTCGCTGCTAGCGAGCCCAAGGACGATGAGGATGCACCGAGGCTCTGAGGATGGCGCTTGGTCGCATCGCGGCCGTGCCTTGATTCTTGAACAGAGCATTTGTTGACGTTTTTATTTCCGAGTTTCGTACTTTTTTATTCTTTCTCTTTCAAGTTTGTTACTGTATGATTTCTTACATCGACGAGCGCTGTAGTTTATTCATTGTTTCGTATGCGAGTCCCCGCTTGGTACCAAGGAAAGAACCACACTTTGAACAATGTCTTTCATTCCCAACGATGCGAAGAGTGTATGATGAGATAGCGATATGATGTCTCTTCCGGAGCTGTCAGAGGGCAAGCGTGAAGACTGTACGATCGAGCGACGGTGCACCTGATTGATCGGAACTACGGTGACGCATCTTTGACGGTAGTCAGCCTTGTCTCGCCGTAGGACCCATCTTCTACAATCTCCAGAAATCCAAAGGCGAGTCCGAGTCGAACCACCTGGATGATACTGATGATGGTGCAAAGAACGCACCGTACGGTCTTCTGGCAGCAGCAATCGCAAAGGAGAGGACATACCCAACTTTAAACGCCTCAGGGGCCTGGCTGTCTAGCTCTTTCGAGCACCATGGCCGCTATGAAAAATGCCTCGTGGAATATGAAGGTGTCAAGCTTCTCCGTTCGATGTTCTCGGGCCCATTATTGAATAAACCGTGACTCACGCCTTACTCCTCTGCGCGTATGATTGCGGGTTGGACGTCCGAGACATGTTGGCAAGTCATGTTGGCTGCAGCGGACGACAAGGATTGCAGCGCGGGACTACGATACGGTGCGTTCGGGACTTTCGACGCGATGCTACACCGGCGTGAATCGACACGAGGACGTCCATACAAGACGCCATGGCCTACCTCGGTAGCAGCGGGAACGAATTTCGCAAAATCTCTGGTGGATTAGACGAAGATTGTGCCGCTGCGATCGTACCCTCGCCACGGCCCCGTTCGTACGTTTCACATACGTTCCTATGAAGATTCCTACACGACACTCTCGCTTAATCAGAGTCCTGACACAGATAACACGCAAACACGTCAGCCAAGGAGACGACGACGACGAGCCACGACGCACCAAAAAGAAAAAAGAAAAAGAAAATCAACCCCAATAATCGACACCTCAGGAGGACGAACTCTTCCGAGGCGGTATCCCCAACCGCCTATGCCTCTCGTCCTGCTCCCTTACCCTTTCTGTCAACTGTCGAAACATCGCGGCCGTCGTCGAAGCGTCATCCGAAGAAGAAGCCCCCACAACCATCGTCGTCGTCGTCGGTTCCAACGACGCGCTATTACTACGCTCGGCGAGCTTCTTCATCTTGAGAAGCACTTTTTGGCGCGCTTCGTGGTCATTTTTTGTTGGGCCACGAGTGCGCGGACGTCTTGGATGTCGGTGTCCGTCATGGAGATCATCGTTGGAGGACGGCGGATCATTTTCTTTTTTTCTGGAGTGGACTAGTAGTAGCTCGGGATGATGGTAGAGAATACGATGGATAGGAGTGTTCTCTGCACCCCACGCAAGATAGGAGAGGATGCAGAAAAAGATGGTAGAAATGGAGGGAAGAGAGCAATGAGAGGTTCAAGGAAAAAAAAAAAAAGAAACATCCACTCACGACAACGACCCTGTTTCCCTCCACGCCCTCCAAGACCGCGCCTCCCACGAGCGCGTCAACCTTTTCATGCGTCTTGCCGAGGTACCCTGCCATTTTGGCTGCTTTTGCCGACCGCTGTGCGGCGGCGGAAGTCAGCGTAGGGAGGTCAGAAGGGGGCGGATATATCGAGGTCCAAAATTGCGGAGGAATTCATTTGCAGCTATTTGACATGTTGTAAGTTGATGAAAGAGATCAGGAGGAAATTCGGCTGTCAAGGGTACAGCAAAGTAAGAAATGGACAAAGAGATCACTGAGATGATACACATACATTTCTTCGTCTTGATATCCAACCGCGTAGCAACGTTCTGCATCATGGATAACAATGCCGCATTGCCGCATTTTTTCTCTACTTTCAGCTACCAAGATTCCATTGTGGATCGGTCGTACAAAGATGTAGGGATGAAAACACACCTGACTGAACCCGCCTTCCCACCCGTTCACCCCGCTCAGAAGCTCCCTGAATGCATTCTGCATATCTGCCATTCCTCTCGAGCCTTCTGCTCCGCCACCCGCAGCCCCTGCCCTGTCCAGTTGCCCTTCGAAATACCATTGTCGATCTTGCATTTCGAGCAAGATACCAGGGGATGACTCATGGTCTTGGAGATCATCGTATTTAATTCCAACGAAGGGGGTCTATGCACATTCAAGCATGCAATGATCAGATTTGTGGAAAAGAACTTTACCTCTCCACCCGCGCCATCCACGCGTCGTCGCTTACCACGTGGCACATCTCCTCTGGCGAAAGGAGAACTAAGGAAGAACGCGGGCAAAAAAGCTTGCACGACTTACAATGCAGAATTGAGCAACCTCTCTGAATGCTCATTGAATTTACGAATGAGCGGGAGTTCACCACGCTGACTGCCACCCTGCATGGTGACATCTCTCTCGTTTCCAGTCTATGCGTGGCATATTCAACGTGGAGGCTCTCGAGGCAGGGAGACTGAGGAAGTGTCACAGGCATGGCGCCTTTGGAAGGGGTGAGCATCGAAGCAGCCGTCACAGATCCTTTTGGTGTCTGCGCAGGTGCAGCAGCAGCCTCGGCATTCGTCGCAGTGGACAAGACACCGCTGCTGCGATTACGACTGATAATGTTGGTCAGCTCCGTCTTGAACGTCTCCCTCTCCGTGTAGGCGACCTCCTGGGGTGTCACGGTGAAAGTAAAGTTGTGTCCTGCATCGTCGTTCACGAGGCCGAGTTTCAGTCAGACCTGAGCAGCGCCTTCTTTACTGCAGAAAAGCGCTGTGGATGGGTGTGAGCGGTGAGGACGAGTTGGAGCGGTGTTCGGGGCTCACAGGAGGGGTCCTGGTAGGGTACACGTACAGAAGGGGCGTTTTTACCGTCCTAAGTCCATTGGAGATGGCTGTCTGTGAGTTCAAGTGTATCGAGGACCAGGTCAAGCTCTCTCAGCTGCACAGCTTGGACTCGTTGGACGCGACTTCGCCTTTCACCACTCAAAGTAGCTCCTTGAACACGAAAATAATGCTCAACCAAGACTCTGATTGCTGAGTTCTTGACTCCTTGCACCCAATATTCACGGAAAACGAGAGATCCCGCGAGAGCCCAGGATGGACGGACATCGTCTGAGATCAACTCTCCTGGGCCCGTCACTGTCGTTCTGCTCACACGCAGGATCGTTGTATTGAAGGTCTTTATTTTTTTCTCTTTCCGTTCTCACAGCATCCATCGTCTGTCTGAGCTGCTCCAGGAAGGACGTGGCATACACAGCCAATTCATCGAGGACGCCCTCCACCCAATCGCGTTCGTGACTCAGACTTCACATACTCCTACACTCCGTTGATCCTTCTCACCCCACTCCACTCCGAAGTGCGATATCCAGCTTACCAGAGATCCCTCCCGCATAAATGACACCCTCTTTATACTCACAAATTGCTGCCCTCCATTCCTCGTATTCAGCCTTGGCTGCGCTATCATCCTCTACGACACATGTATGTAAATTCCATGAGTCCAGGTCCTTGGGGGAACAAGGAAGATTTGTGCCTCCTACAGCCACCGTGTCCAGACCGATCCCCTCCGCTGCCAGAGCCAGCGGTTGCGAAACGGATCAACGTCGAAGATAATCAACAATCCAGCTGGTGCAGGCGTCTGGCATGGCACTATTCGTTCATACACTCGGTATGCTAATAGTCTAGGCCCCACCTGAGGTGTGCATGAAAGCGATCCAAAGCCATGTGCAGCTGACCAGGGGGAATACCCGTGTTCGACAGCGCCTCCAAAGTCTTATTCATCGAGGACATGAGAATTCGAAGCGGCTTTGATCCCTTGATACCGACATACTCCGGAGCCCGCTGTATGAGTACCGATGTTGATGCAGAAGCGAGACGACGACCAAATGTGTCTAATTTTGCAGTACCTCTACCGTTATGATAGCTTCGAGATGCGTGATTAAATGACGTTGAGATCTAGGAGGCGGACACGCTAGATGTCTCGCAGTTCTACAGTACAGGAATTTTATTATATAGAATCATCGGTATCTGAATACAATGGACAAGCGCATATATCTAAGAATGAAAGAGTAACATAGAAGGGGAAGCACGTAGGATGGTTGTCCTGAGTGGAACAAGGGGGGTACTGAGAGCCGTGTCGAATATTGACTAGTCGACTACCGACCGACATGAATAAAAGGAACCCAAGAGAAGAAAGACGCCCCAGAGTCACGGAGATGCTGGACAGCATAATGCAATGCTTCTGCAGCCTCCGTGCTGTCGGGAGCCTTGCTGTCCCGAAACAGATGCTCGTACACGTCCTTTGTCACTTTTGGTGCATCTGCGTCCCTTATTGCCCACATCGTCCCAATGACACCACCATAACCGGCAAGAAGCATCCCAGCGGCGAGATGAACAGATTCATCCGACAGATTTTCGTCCCCTTGGGCAGTCTGACAGGCGGAAAGGAATGCAAGACCACCTTGAGGGCGCGACAATCGGATGATGTCTGAGAGCTTCAAACGACGACCGTTTGCAAGGCAAAGCCCGCTGTCGAGCGGGTTCTCAGGGTCTTGCACGCCATGACATGCGAAATGAACCCAGTCGGCGCTCTTCATATTCTCCATTACGTCCTCGATGGCACCATGAGAGTCCTGGACGGTTACGAAAGGGGAACCAGCAGACAATACTCTAATGTGGTCGATCTCTTCCTTTACGGACACTAGCCTGCTCAGTCCATCCGTTGGCGGCTGACATCAGGAAAAACCTCCCGCTGATAATTTACAGAAATCTCATATAATTACTACTATTTTCGATAAATGTGTATATTGTGATATTTTATGTGATAATATCAGGTTTTTTCTGTCAACCTATGGTACCCAGGATAAATAATTA
>QGOI01005575.1:0-22247 GCA_003313885.1 Boletus sp. MG55
AACGGGGAAACGAGATAAGCAGGCAAACGTGGCATCACGAACCACTATGTTTGCCGAGCCGGCGTTTGAACGGCCTTGGGCCGCAACGTGACCATGCGAGTCGCCTTGACCTGCTTCCCAGCCTTTCCGAAATACCTCTCGGTGTCAAACGACCAATGCAAACTCCCCACGATCCAATCTGCGAGTCCATCGACGTAAACACGGACGTCGGCGTCGATGGCGGGGCCCCAGGAGGGTAGATGGGCGCGGTCGTGTACGAACCGGTCGATGGCGCGCTTGCAAAAGTCGCCAACGACGTCGACGGCATCTTGGAGGTCAAGCCCTTGTTCTTGCATGACGACGTCGATCATGTTGTGTGCGTGCCCTTTGGATTGTTCGACGTCGTATGAAAAGATGTCCTGAAGGATCGAACGCCCATTCGCGCGAGTGCAAGGATGAAGATATCGGGTCAGGATAAGAATGCCAACGGTGTAAAGAACTGACATACGTTGGACCACGTGACAAGGTCATTCGCAGCTTCGCCAAGGCTGCGAACGATAGGATGGTCCATGACGTCATCGGGGATATGGAGGTGGTGAGCGTATTCGATGAGCACCCAGCTGGGTTTGCACCCGCTCGTGTCGCGGCGGAGAGCAATGTACGACTCAAGATCGGGGATGGTACCGTTGACGCGGTCGAGGGCCTGTTGGTGGATCGCTTGAAAGAAGAGCTCCATCGTCTCTAGGAACCGTTGACAAGTACCGGGAGAAGCTGTTCGGCTGATCCGCTTGTATAAACTAGCGTCGGAGTCGGTAAAGTTAGCAAGCTGGTTCGAAATCCCGAGACAGAGACAAGAGCTTAAAGGACCGATATTAAAAAAAATTACGGACTCTTTCGTCATCCTGTTCAGACGCGCCGGAGAGCGGTACGTGTGTGGGTGATGAAGGGAGTTCATGACAACGTTGACGACCTCATCTATACCACGATTATCCATGTCGTCGGAGAGATTGTCCAGGTGAAAGAGCCAATTGAGGAAATCGCTGCAGGCGCGGAGTTGGGGGTAACCAACATGGGGGTAACACATAGCGGCGAGTTTCCCAGCCTTGAGGCCATGAAAGGCACGAGTAACAGATTCATCGAGGTCGGGGTCACCGTTCAACAGCCATCGCTTTGACTCGACCGAGACGAGCTTGTGGTTCCTGTCGATGTGGAGGTCGAACGCGCAGTGTGAGACGAGATCAGGAATTAGAAAGGTAGTGGGTGCCGGTTGGGAGGTGGAAGATAAGGGTGACATCTTGTAATGACAGACTAGACGATAAAGGAACGACAGTGTATGTTTGGATCAGAAGAGAAAGGGAATGGTAAAAGAGATGAGGGACCGTGTCGGATGTTGCCCACGGACTTATAACTGCGATTGAGGGCTAGTCAACTTTCAAAGTGGACAGCAGGGACTCAGCATCCCGAGCATTTTGAATAGGCCCAGCTGGAAGTGGCCACAGAAGCGTTGTTTATTAGCTACTCGATCAACCAATACATGATTCCTCCGGAGTGGAGGTAGTATCGATGATCAAGGGTGCAAACACGGCTTACCTTGTGACCACACGTCAGCAAGATCACCACAAGGGAAACTGATAGCTGTGGTGAGCAGGCACGCTTGATAAAGCCAGAATTCCCGTCAAAGTATTGAGCGCATAATTTCAACCGGTGTCAGCGACGCAAGCTATTTCTTGCAGATGACAAGACCCGATGCTTCCGATAGCAATGGAGACTGCGCACGCCGCAGGAAGTGATGTCAAAGGGATCGAATTGAAAATCGACATTTGTCAACCTGTGCTCCAACCAGTGAACAATCACCAACAGTAAACTGTACGCAACACGGTAGATCTATTTAGCTGCTGCTCGTCGCTCAAGATCCACCGCCAAAAAAAAATTGGACGTACCTATGTAATAATCGGCAAACATTGCTGAAGTTGGCTCGGAGATCATGCATCATGATTGAGCTTATTGTTCGTTGCACAGATTGGCACATACAGTCACCGTACTAGTGCACGGGCATGGCCACGTCGTGGGAGCGAAGGAACGACGTCGACATCGACGGGTGGAAGTCTGACGTAATTGACCGTATATGGTACTTGTGAATGCTTTGGATCGTGCACGTGCACCCAGTGACGGGCCGGTGAACTGACACAAAAAAGGAAAGCATATACATAAAAGGAAAAAGGTTCCCCGGTGAGTTACCCACGACTTCATATGATCAATTGACCCCGCAGCCTGAAACCTCGTCAAGCAAGGTAAAATGCCACCTGCCTATGGCAGATTCCTTGGTCGCAACAGTAGCAATAGATCCACTTTCCTGATCAAATGTTTCCAAATGCTCGGGGTTTGTGCAGTGGGTTTCTAGGTTGGTCTTCAACTGCAAGGCTACGGCCTGTCTGTTCGCAGACCGCAGTCATTTCTCCTTCGATCACGTCGTCATTCAGCGGTCCTACGCATTGACTCTCTTATGCAGCGGTTTCGGCGCACCCCGGCCTGTTTCGACTCCAGTTATACATCTATCATGTGCTCTCCTAATCCATGATCCGAGGCTGGTATGGCCTACTTAACCGATGGCGTTAACCTGTAAACTCACGCATTTCAGTGAGTCTACAGCCAGTTTGCGGACACGACACGACAGGCACACTACCAGTGTCCACCGACGTCCACCTCTCGCCCACTTTCAGGATTCGATGGCCAACTCAACGGCCACCTCCATCCTTACTCATACGGAAATCAATATTTTAGTTAGTACGGCTCAGACACTGAATGTTTGTTCCACTGGACAATTGAATCCTTTCTCGACTTGTCCCTTCTCGAGAATGAAAACAATTGTGCATGTGGTGTACATAGTGTTTGCCACTATAAATGGAGAGGAAGCCTCAGGTGTGGGATCCTACTAGTGTGGAAGAACTAGGTCAAGGCTATAAAGTCCGATCCAACCTGCACCAGAGGACATATAGAAGTATAAATAACCAAACGATCGGTGGAAATATTCTGGATAGGCTGGCAAATTGCAGCGCCATGGCAACACGACCGTTCTTGCCCTAGGAGGCCAACATGGGGTTGACATACGAGCACCCGAGGCTCACAGTCCCGTTCTACGAGCGATTCCGTCAGCCCAGACCGACCGACGACAAAGGGGGGAGGGACATACATAATTGTTGTCCGTGCAGCACATCGGCAGCTGTTTCGTTGCGCAGCTCCTTCCAAGCCCGATTACTGTGAGCGTCGTGCAGGTAGAACCAACCAACCCAAGGTTGGCTGCAGCTGCATTGGACACGCCCGTCGTGGAGGGGAGATTCGCGACAGCGAACGCCTGTAAGAGCGTAAGCCCGAGGGTTGGGGTTAGTGCTCACGGAGAACGTGTGCGGCAACTCACGTTTTGTACCGTGTTGCAACAGACTATTTCACCCGAGGTGCACTGAGAACTACCTTGAGCGGCTGCGAGCGCAGCCAAGGACCATATCAAGAGCAGAGGTGAATACAACATGGATGTATCAAGCTATTCCTCCTTGATCGGGCGACAAGTGAACAGAGGTTTTTATGCGGGGGATCGTGTCAACCGGGAGGAGCATATTCACAGCTGCAGATGTCAGATGTCCATGTGAACTGACAACCAGGTTCATCAATTTCCCTGTGGGAGATCAGCTATAATTATACACTGCCACTGAGCTGTCGTCGGTAGCCAAGTACATAGTCTGATTGAACGTACCAAGCGCTGAACCCTTCGAAGAGATCAATCGAACTTCAACCCAAATGATTCGCTGCTTGGAAGTTCCGGAGATCTTGCTTGAAAATTTCGAGCTCGTCTTTGCTTCGAAGAACGGCTACCCAGACCTTGCAGGGCTAGGACGTGTTGCGAATTCAATAAACCAGCTCTTTCGATCCTTTGGCGCACTTTGTCGTCGTCGTTACCTCTGGCCCTGTATTTTCCTTCTGAGGTGCTTGAAATTTCGGGAGGTGATTGTGGCGGACCAGTAATAATAGTGGTATGGTTCCACCACTCATGGCGGTTTCCGGTCTCTACCCTCCACTCATACGTCACACTCTCCTTTCGTTCTCCAAACATTGCCTTCACCTCGGATACCTAGAACTTCAACTGAATGCTAACCAGATCCCACTGCTCGTCGATGAACTCAAGCAAAGAGGGCTCATAAACGGCTACTCCTCAAGATCCATCCATCCTCCCGGATTGCTGATGCTGCTAGTGTCGCTGAATGCAATTTCCAACGACAACTCACATGACGGGACTTGACGGTCGAGTCTCTGATACAGCATCTTAGAGAGGGATCTATCGACACAACCAAGGTTTTCAAGAGAATTCCCCCGCACAAGGGTACAGTCACGAGGTCGATTGTTTGGTTTGCATCGTCCCCTCCGTGTCAATCCTGCCGCATCAAAGCTTTCACTGAGGCAAGGTTTGTGCCGAAGGACCATCTCTGATTTCGGTTCAGTTCCAGATATGGATTCCTTCTTGCGCCCATGATGCTCCATGAATCCAATACCTGCAGTCCCCAAATTCGACCTCCATGGATTTTGCTCTGGGATGTGCTGACAGGACTGCGATGTATCAAGAGACCGTTGAATTTCAAACATCATCGATCGCGACGTGGGTTTGCGCAGCATGGTTGTTGACGATCCCAGCTTGAAATCAATTGCAAATGCTTCGCCCACGCGACAAGAATCTGTTACGAATGTTCGTTACCGCGACGTCGCAGAGTCTCATCTCATTCTCTGAGATTCCAACCGGACGCCAGCCTCTCGTCACTGGCAATGACCCCAACACATCTCAAGCAAACAGGAGACCGGTATCGTACATCCAAGTCTATTCGCCCAGATTCCGAATGTTGCTAGCATCGTTGAGTGCATCTTGGGCCCTTTTCCTCAAATCTCATCACTCGCACCGTATCAAGATGGCATTTCCAGGCAAGATGGACAGGAGCAGAAGAGCATCCCAAGAAATTGACGACGATTTCAAACGGCGCCGCAGTACAAGGCAAGTAGAAGTGTCAGCCGGTCAGTTGACTCGGTCGACCCGTCTGTTGCCGTCATGTCGTTCGTGCCGCTTCATAACTCGTTTAATCCGCAGTCCACCAACCCCTAGACAATCCAAGAAAGGTAGGAAGAAGATTGCCCCTTCCTTCAAATCCCCCTGTACGAATGCGCGCCTAGTTGACAGATTACTGTACATGTGCAGGGATAAAAAAGAATATGCATACATCTAAGGAAGAGCGCGTTCATGTCAATTTTTCCCTCTGAATCAGGAAACAACGCGTCTGAGTCTGAGTGGGATTCGCTCCAGCTGTATGTCTGGACTTGTGTCACTCGTCCAATGGGAAATTTGGCGTATCTGGACTTGTGTCGCCCTCGTCCAATGGGAAAATTGACGATGGATTCTCCTGTGCCCTGATTTCCACAAGAGCCATCTTATCGAATTTCTGATGGAATATCCAGGAACCAAAATCTTGTAAGGAAAACCCATGGATGAAGCGCACCCGGTCCGATTCGTACTTTTTGTTCTCTCTCTCTTTGTAGCTCTTGGACTACGAAGCGCCGTTGTCAATCTAGCCCGGATACGAGATCATGCTGATGCTGGTGCAGGTCTGACGAATATTCCATCTCCGGCTGAGACACGGGATGTCGATAAGAACGAGTCGAGATAGGCCTTTCTGCGAATGGCCCGTCAGTTCAACCACGACAACCGTCTTCATTTGTCCGATTACATAAGCGCGTACTGACCGCAGGGCTTAGTACCGGGCAACGTCAAGATCTCTATAAAACTACCAGGATGCCGCGAAAACTTGGCCCGCGCACGTCTATACAGCTGCCTCAGGCAGGCCAATCCCACATGTCGTCGCCGTCAAGGCGCTCATTTGGTGTCCCCAACGCCCTGGGAATACAGCACGTCGGCGAGATCGAGGACGTCCATGAGCGCACGCAGCCGCGGCGCGCCTCCTGGATGCGACCGACTATCTTGTCCAGGTTGATGAGTCAGGACGAGGAGCTTGGTATCAAGTCCCCAACGTCGGAGCGACCGCCTATCCCGAGCGCACTGCATGTCAGGGAACCAGACTCGACGCCCCTGCCGGCGTTGTCCATGATCGTGTTGTCTATTGTGAGTGCATCACATTCCCGCATCTAACACGGTTCTCAGCGTCATGTAGACCATGCTTGGGGAGTTCTTGCTCGCAAACGTATCGATGCCGTTCTTGCTCTTCATGGTCAAAGGCATGACTGCATCTGGAATGATATCGTGTGACACCTCTGAGACTTTTGGTCGTTCCAGGGTTCAACGAGTTTCAAGAGGAATCAGATATTGCCTTTTATACCGGCGTTCTAGGTTGGCCTGCACGAGCGTTTTCATTCTGACGTACACTTACCCTTCTCGTCCAGTTGCCGCGTTCTTTCTCACTCAATTCCTCACCTCTCTACTATGGGTGTGTACCCACCATTTTTGAACGTGCTCCACTCTGGTTTACTTCGATTCGTGTAGGCTACTGTGGCCGATAGGCATGGTCATCGGATCGTGTTGTTTCTCTCCTTGCTTGGGAGTGCGGTCACGGTTTCGATTTTCGGGACTTGCACATCGTTTCGCCAGGCTCTCGTTGTTCGGCTGCTCCAAGGTATCTTTGCTGGCGCAGTCGGTGTAGCTCGTGGATGTGTTACCACCATAACCGACACCACCAACGAAGGCAGAGCATATGCCATCATGGGGTAACCAAGTTCTGCAACGCGTGTCTTAACCGGTGCTAACCAGTATTTTTCAGCTTTTGTTGGGGTTTCGGAGGTGTCGCAGGCGCCATTGTAGGAGGAGCATGTGCGTCATCTCGTGGTTGACCCTCATTGCAACGGCTAAAACGCACATTTCAGTCGAGCGACCTGCGGAGAAGTGGCCAGAGGTGTTTGGTCCTATTCCGCTTTTCGTAAATTACCCGTACTTTTTGCCATGCGCTGTTGCTGGCAGTATTACTATAATCGGTGAGCCCTTGTTCTTTCCCACTTTACCGAAACGCTCAGTCCCACATAGGCTCGTTGTTGTCGCTTTTCCTTGGGCGAGACGGAGGACCAAGGGAAGGTGCTATTCGCCTTCCCCCAGAGAAACTTGGAAACCAGCACCCGTCAATACCTGAAGAAGACGAAATTGTAAACGAGCCCTTTGAAGTTGAACAACCTACAGGATTTTTCGGTGACCTGAAGCGGAAGATTTCGCGTTCATTCTCTGTTTATACTGGATCAAGCTCGCCAGTCATTCATTCCACTGAGATCTCCACCACTCCATCCTTCCCTTTGATTACATCTCCGCCCATAAACAGACACCGATTGAGCCGGGCGAACGGATCTGCGTATGGTTATAGCGGCAATCAGAGACATCGGCTAGCGAGGACAATCACGCCACGCAGGAGTATGGCGAGTACCCTCAGGAGTCGGAGCACCTACTTAGATGGCCACCAGTCGTCTTATGAGGGCTCAGAGCTCAACTTCACCCAGCGATTGCTCATGGCAAACGAAAACGCAGTGACGAATATTGCAGACTTGTGGGTTGCCGCTGCGATGAACGTCGACAACGAGGAACAGTACGATTTGGACATCGACATGCCAATGGACGAGGAGCAGGCAAGGTTGGATGGGGAAGAGGATGTGGATGGACAGGACGTTTTTGGGCCGGTTCGCGGGAGGACGGGTTCGCGGAGTGTTCGCAGTGTGACGATCTCGTCGCCGCCTGGTCCTCGTTCGTTGAGCGCTATGTCCCCATCGGTCCGAGGAGTTCCCCGACGTTCTGTCTCGCGTACGTCTGCCTTGGGTTCAACCATGCTCGGAGGCGGCCGTCTTTCCCGCCGGTCATCCGCGACTGGCCCAAGTATCTTTGCCCACACGGGCGTCCGGACGCCGCCTGCTGTGCTTGATGCGCAATTGCGCGAGGCAGAGCCTTTGGACACATTAACCCCTATTCGTGAGCACCGCGGGTCGGAGAATGCCATCAGTGGGACCGAGGCTGGCGCTGCGGACGATGTGGCAGAGAAACCCCCCTCCTTGGTGTCCCAGCTCCCTACCCTGGTCATCATCCAGTATGGGTTGCTAGCGCTGCACAGCACGACGCACGATCAAGTATTCCTGTCGTATCTCGTCACGTGAGTCAAGCTTTTTTTGCCTGGGTCGGCGATGAGGTTGATGGGGAGAATGACAGCGACTATGGGTCTGGTGGATTAAACCTGAATCCGGGACATTTTTCACAATTGAGTGCGTGCTACTGGTACTGCAATCCCGAGCATTGCTGATATTGTGCTTTGCAGTTGCTCTGATGTGTCTGTTCCAGATTGTCTACCAATTCCACCTCTATCCGTAAGTAACTTGTGTGTTCGCCCCCCTACACGCAGGTGCTAATCTCCTCCTTTAGAAATATTGGGCACGTGCACACATCTTGCTCGCGAGCCGCAAGTTTCTGACCATGGCTTTTAGTCCTCCCCGTGGACGTTTCTCGCACATGGCGATGTTCCGTCTAGGGTCGTTCTTGTTCATCCCTGCATACCTCACTGTCGTCCTATATCGCGTCTTTGCAAGTGCGACTGACAACGGCAACGTTTTCCTCATGGCTGGTAAGTCCCCACCAGTGTGGTTCCAGTACCTTAAATCTCAAGGTCCTCTCCTTTTCAGCGCTCGCTGTGAGCACGTAAGCACATTTATCCTAGCCGATCCGGTTTAATCACTGACGGACTGAACGCACAGCGCCGTTCGGTATTGCGGAAACACGTTTGCATACACGTCCGTGGCAATCCTTCTAAACTACAGTACGCCCTCTCTCCCTTCACCCACTGATGTACCAAGACTGAGTTGCTCTTTCCCCAAATAGTGACTCCGCCAGCAGCGGTTGGTTTTGCCAACGGCGCTGCACAAAGTATCGTCAGCCTTGCGCGTTGTTTTGGGCCGATTCTTGGGGGCTACGTGAGTCTCCCTTTCCCTTTTGCCTTTGTGCTCGGACGGTGACCTGATGCGCATCCGTTGACAGCTCTGGTCGGCGAGCACGCAGAACGACCCGTCAGGGTACCCGCTCGGATTCCTGGCGTGTGCGGTGGTGTGCGCGGTTGCTGTGGCGCATAGCTTTTTGATCCGATAATTCGGTGTGGAGGGTGGTTTCGTGGTTCGCCGTATCTCTCATTCTCTCATTCTTATTCTTCATTGCACCCGTAGCACAGCGAACCAATGCATCACATACCGATATACATGGACTACACTAGGAAAAAGTGGAGAGCGTATTCTTATCACAAGCAATTAGAGTTCTTGGCCGTTTTGTACTGTCTCATTGTATCAATTTTTGTCGCCGCCTGGATACATCTTATTCGCCCATCGTCGTCCCGACTGTAAATGTAGGGACGTTGCCCAAGTTGTGGTTTCCTTTTTTTTCATCGCACAAAATCTCTTCGTTTTGTTGGCTAGTATGCGATCACTAATACTACGAGTAGAGTGTAGAGGGGAAGATGCAAAGAATTCGAAAATGAGTCTTTCATGGGTGACCTAGAATGAAAGAGTTTCCTCTTTTGTCTCGTGGTCTGGGTTGGGAGTGCTCTGGTAGTGGAGGTACTTGGAAGACGTCAGTCAGCGTGCACACCCAGTCAGTCAGGCGGCCCATCAGTAATTTGATACGCGTCTTAATCCGGCTTATTCCGGCTTATTGCAACTAATTCTACTTGTCAACTTACAAAATATGTCCAATACCATGATAATGCATTCCAGAATATCAGAAACATTAACTACAGTTGAACTAGCCTATTTTCCAGGCTATACATGTCATTAATATTGTAGATATGGATCGCTTCACCTCACATATTAAGTGCACAAGTCTTTCATGTCTTGTACTATGTAGTCGATTTTCTATTATTAGTGTACTCATGTCTCAGTGCCACTCACTGGCCCATTAGCAGAACCCTGGCCTATACGTTACCTGGTAACTTCGGATGAAAAAGTGTATCGAGATTCACAGTTCCATGGAGGAGATGACCGAGCCACGCCAGTCAATGACTCCAAGGGCAAGTGGGGTCGCGGCACTCGCCATTTCCGAACCTAATGCTGAAGGTTCCAGAACTTGATAAAGATTCATAAGAGGTACGGGCCCGTGTCTAACATGAAGTATACATAACATCGAAAGCGCAGCAAGCAAGTAGGAGTCATGTCATCATGTTAAATACAACCTTTCTCTTTCATTCGTCACAGGGGCTCTGAAAGGTGGGGGGGAGGTAGGTGAGCCCCGATAGTTTGGCACGGCGTTTTGCGACGACCAAAAGGATGTTCAGCTCAGATCATCAAGCCCAGACGTGCTCGAAAGCTTTTTCATGCAGACTACTCACACGATACATCCCCGATCAACCACATCTCCAAACCCTCACACCACCTATAGCACCTCCTCGTATGGCGCTTTCTGCATCAATGCATCGTCGTGCCGGTGGAGTAGCAACCGCTCCACCCACCCGCCTCTCGGGAACGGCTTATCCCACCGATTATGCAAATGCACGGCAAAGATCTTTTGCAGCATGAGGTCGAGCCCGCCACCTTCTTCCAAGCCATACCCGTCCGCCCAATGCCCGTCTGTACGATCGGGCGAGAATGGGTCAGGGATACTGTTGTCGAGTCGACAGGCGAGGGGGTCACTGAAGCAAGAAGGGAGGATCTTGAAGGGGGGTATCGATGCGGCAAGGAGGCGACGCCAGAGTCGAAGGTAGAGGATCGCGCCCCAGTCTGTTGAGGGCGATCGAGGTGGGGTGGACGTGGCCATGAGGTGGAATGCTTCGCAGAGATAGGGCGAGTGTTGTTTGAAGTGCATGAGAGCGCCATTGAGTGCTTGGTAAACTTTCCCTGTGAGAAAAGGGTGTGTGAGAGCAGTGGAGGTACTCTGATGTCAGTCGATGTACATGGTTGGAGGAAGTGACATTACCCCAGCAGTCCCATTGCGTGACGAACTCGTGCTCGAGAAGAGGTTCGAGGTCGCGTGTGACGAGCATGTCCATGTCGATCCATGCACCGCCGTAGTGCCATATGACAAGCAGACGAACGAGATCACCATCAACCCATGCTTTCTTGTCGTTCAGGTGAAGAAGCGGGCTCGATTCCATGGCTGTGCCCTTGGCGAGGGTAGGAATGTCAACGATACCGAGTGAAAAGGACTCGGGGTAGCGTTGGAGGTATCTTTGTACGATGGAGTTCTTGCTCAGGTCACCGTTCGACCAGAGGACGATGCGGGAGCGGGGCAGGTTCTGAGTGGCAAAAAAGGACCTGAGCATGAATTCTTGGCGTTCCCCAAACGGGACGAGGTCTGTACGCCAGTAGGTGTGGTACTGGTTGCGATTTTCGGGTGGTATCCAGGCTTCTTGACGGGTGTCATGCTCTGGTAGAATGACGGTGCCAGCAAAGGCATAACAGTCCATTCCCATTCGCATGGGGACACCTGCTTGGACCTCGAACCGCTTCTTACCATACAACTGCTCGCTGACATTGTACGACGGGCTGACTCTGTCTGGGTTGAAGCAACCCGAGAGCGGTGTGATGGGGTGGATCTCTTTCGCGATCCAGTTGCGGTCATAGAAAACAAGGTCGATGTGCAGATGGGGCTCAAACGTGTGCCAGACCCACCAGAGCGTAAGCAGAGTGATGGGCACCACGAATTTCAAGATATTGAATATCGTTCGCGGTCGCAACATTACTCCAGGATGGGCGTGCGACGATGTGGATCGTCTCAGCCACCACCGACGCAACGATGGTGGGATGCGTGTTAGGACTGGATTGGACTGGCGACGGTTGGAAGAATCGTGGTCGTCGTGAGTGGGCAGGACGCCGTACGGTGCTGAAGACATGAATGTTTGAAACTGCGCCAACGATCCGACCGCCTTTGGCAGAACTTTGTTGACGTTGGCGGGTAATTGCCACGACTACGATGTGTCGTTCGGGCACTAGCGCCTTCCTTGTAGCTGGCTCAGCAACCATCATGATGGCCAGAATACGTGGTGCCAACTTCCCGTTGCGGCCCACCGGGATTCCATCAGCCATCGTAGCCATTGCAGTGTTCCTACTCCTGCTATTCACTGTGAGTGCGTCGTCGATCGCATATACATGTCACTACGGCCTCTGAGTTACCACACTGATACAATACAAAAACTTATTCATGTATAATCATCACAGAGACTGGCGGCTGCCAGCATCCGAAAATGACACGTTTGCTGGACCAACGACTCTCGCCTCACTATACCCTGACAAAGTCATTCGGCTCCACTTCGGATGACTGCTCAGGTACATCATCTCGAGTGACGGTGATGGCCTCCGTTTCATCCTTTGCCCTGTGATCATTGGTGACAGTTCAGACACTTCGGAGAGGTGCTCGCCTGCGCTCCCGCCGCTTGTGTTCGTGATGGACATCCACCAAGGACATGTAACTAGTTAATTGTCTTCAAGTTCAAGGAAAGCGGACATACCAACTTGAGTTTAGTGAGTTATACGTTGTTTTCAGCCAACTTCACTGCTAATTACTTATATTCTGGATGGGCAACACTGATATTCGGCTGCTGGATCCAGTGGCTGGAACTTATCTTCAAAGAGGAATAGCATTTTGGTTTGCATATCATCTTACGCTTTACGTTGTTGCTACTTGACAGGCTGACTGGAAGGTTTATGTAAAATACATCCGATCATTCCAGGAGGTCCTAGTGTTCCCTGGCAGGTCGAGCTAACCCGATTGTAAGTGCCAAGTACTGACTCAAAACCATCTTGATCATGGTCTTATCAGTCATCCTCTGACCCTTTTCTATTTCCGTGAGAATTTATTGTTGTTGGCGTACTAGAAGGTAATTAATTCCCTTATGGGTGGCATTGAAACATGAGCCTAACATCTAGGTGCGGTTTGAAAAGACCAAGCCCAACGAATCCTATCAATTGGAAGTAGACAGGTTTAACGCCGTCATTTGTGGCCTTACCTCAATTCGCCTTCTGAATGCGAACTTGAGTGTGAATGGGATCTAGCTGTTTGCTGAGGAGGTGAAAGGAGACATTTTCTGCCACGGTGGAGGACACGGTAAATTATACAAGTACAATCCCCATGTCGGTTGTCGTGCCCATCTCTTCGAGCATGTTACACTGGACAGTTCCCTGCGCCATAGCACACGGGTGTGTCACAGTCATCTGTGTCGCACAACGATATCTCAAGAATTCGAGACATCAAAACCTATCCTACCCCTTACCCCCTGTTCCTCTAGGATTATCATGGGTCGGAAATGCATGTCAATGCCATTCTTCGTGAAGTATACACGTACAGTCCTGTTTTTCCTTTGTGTGAGTGGAGCTATTGTCACTTTGACATGTTCAATCCATTGACCCAATTGAGCAACAATTGCTCACTCTGTTGTGGATGAAGATATTTACGCAGGGCTCCGCATTCCGCAGGGTGGACATTCTGGCTTTCGTTGTGCCACCAATTACAGACCGACGTGTTCTCACAGGTGCTGTCGTCATAGCAAATATCTGGTTCATCCCCAACGCACTGCAGTTCATCCCTGGACGTTTTCTCGACGAAGCTGATTCTCTTAAACCGAACGACGAGGAACACCTTGCCTGTGGATTTGGTCGACGCATCTGCCCTGGAAGACATTTTGCAGACGTATCCATCTGGTGTGCAATCTCCAGAGTATACCACATTTCGAAGCTCAAGGATGGCGACGGGATTAAATACTTGTCAAACCAATGTTTGTAAAGAGTGACGATGTGAATGGTATTGTTTTTGGTTATGCCCACATTTCTGAAGGGTGTGTGATGGTGTGTTGACGTCCGGATTTTACATGCAGCATCGTGCCTAGAATTCGGGAACAGATTCTCAGAAACTCGAGCATATTATTGAGCTAGCGCTGTGTAGCAAGGTAGATATATATTTCGTGTCACCTCACCTCACCGACGGTTATGTTTGGCACTATAGTTAACATTGATCATCGCAGCTTGATTTGTAGTTTTATGGTATGTGGAGTACTCTAACTAGCTTCAAGTCGGACTTCCTGCCAGTGCCCAGTTGACACCAATCGTGTAATATGTGCAGTCACATCATTGCTGGCACGTAGCTAGTAGATATTCATTTTCGCCAGCGTGAAGTCGTATGCGTGGTTTGTTGATGAATAGTGCGTCCATGTGCCAGGCAAACGGGACATAGTATATATGTACATATACTATACAAATGAGTACAAGTTCAGTTTCATAAATGTAGTAAATGGCATGGGCAGGGTATGGGCGAAAGAACATCTGCAAAACGTTACGGTTGCTCATTATATGGAGAGGAAAATTCTAATCACTACTGCTTGTAATGATAAGTTCTTCCAGCTTCTCTGCGTTCATCCCGGTGATCCTAGGGACAATCCTGCATCGGAATGGAAGGGGATGCCTGTCCACCCGATCAACGTGTTACTGGAGATGAACTGTAAGACAGGGTTTATGCATCACTTACACAGCAGGGCCACCGGAAAACTTCGGTTCTATGGGGATTTCCACCCCATTCTTGTCCTGAGGCTTCAAAATTGTGAACATGGCCAAGACCTTGGCAATCACAGACCACACAGATGTGTCTGCAAAGTGTCTCCCAGGGCAAATGCGTCGACCAAATCCAAACACAATGTTTTCACCATCATTAGGTAGTTTGAGGGATCCATCATCACTGAGGAATCGCTCAGGGAGGAACAGATGTGGATTTGGATACCTCGATTCATCATGAGTCATTGACCTAGCAGGATAAGGATAAAGTATCTGCTTCAAAGGGAATGGGTGTATGCTAACCATAGGTTAACCATGACAATGGCACCTGGCAACATGTTATGTTTGACGACATAAGAGAACTTGGAGCTGCTCACCCTTTGGAATATGGAATCCAGCATAAATGTCATTATCTGTACTAGCGTGGGGGACGGCTGGTTGATCCAAGGGATTAGAAATAGTAAAACTCGCACAAATCATAGAACCACTCACATAGAGGGGCCGGGGGGCTGTACCTGAATATCTCGCGAATAATGGCATCAACATAGGGCAATGAGGACCGATCACTGATTGTCGGCAACCTTGTCCTACCAATCACAGCATCAATCTGTGCTTGAGCACGTTCCTGTGCTTCTGGGTTCACCGCCATCATTAGAAAGAATGTCATCAGGACCGCGTTCGACTGTTTTCCATTGTCAGTGATGAAAACACTCGGTAACCATATCATATCACCCACCGTCTCTGACGCAGCTAACAAGCAAAGAATGAATGAATGAATGAATGGTTTATCCAGCATCTGGAGAACCTACCCAAGAAAGCAGTTGCAGCTGCTTCTTTAAGACCTTTCATCCATGATTCATCATGTACAGCCCCTTTCTCTTCGGCAATTCGGTGTGCATCAAATATCATCGATGGTACAAATTTAGCACTTGGCTAAATGTAACCGTCAATACATGTACGAGATAATTCATATTGCCCTACCAATTTTTGATTAGAGTACGTGAATGGCCACTCGACGTACTGCTTTGATAAACCCTTTGCGAGTGCCATCTTCCTCTTGAATGACATGCCAGGCAACCATGACGGGAGGTTCAGTACTGGATGGGTATTCAAAAGCTGTTTAATAATACAAGGACGTAGATTTCTCACATGGTGGGAAGGCAGCGACAACAATTGCCACCTCAGGGGTAACAGCAGGCACTACAATTTCAAGTACTCTGGATACAATTTTGACCAGTTCGTCGTCTTGAGACTGTGGATCATAGTCGTATACACTGTTCAAAACGACCGACGTCGTATACCTAAATTCCGTGTTTAGTCACCACCGATGGTATAATTTTAATCTCGTACTCAAATACATGATCAGCAAGCTTTTCCGGGGCATCAAGCAACCGCCGGAGGAGCTGACATGCCTTACGGTCTTGAACGGACTGGAATCTAAGCACAGCGCCAACTCGAAACGTTTGGTGGAAAAACCGCCGGTGGAGTCGCCATCTATCGCCGTAAGGCAGCATCACAGTGTTGAAGCCGATCCCGCATCTTGGATAACGGATTAGATTGCCAGTGGCAATACGAGTGAAAACGAAAACAGACAATTCATTGGTGATGAGGAAAGGACGGTCCGAATAGTTCCTAGAACGATACTCAAGCAAGTCCCTCGCAGTCTTTTCTGAATTGATGATGATGATATCTTTTCCCAAGAGTCGTGAATAAACGATGTCGCCTACAGATATCTACATGAGTGGACAATGTAACGCTGACCATGTGTTCGCCTACCGTATGTTTTCCCCCAGTCAGTGTAGGTCAACCACGGTGCGCTAGCATTGAATCCAATGACGTTTCCGATCCATGGTAGACCAAGAGGACCAGGAGGCAATGGGAGAGATCGATACTTCGCGCTTTTATGATACCGCTGTCCGATGTAGAGAACCGCGACCCATCCAAAGGTCAAGGCACATGCGGTCACCCAAGTAGACATTTGCTGCAGGGTTGACGACAGGGATAGAATAGACGCTGTGTCATAGTGGATATGGATCGTTTTCTTAAATGGATCACGAAGTGAGAAGAGTTGAGTGCACAGGTTTCATTCTGGCTCGTCTTGAAAGGGCTGTGGAATGAGGTCTGATTGTTAACGTTTCCGGTTGACATTCAGTTATTAGATACAGTTCGTTGGAACCCATGTCTCAGTGTCACTCACGTCAGGCTGTACCTCAGAGATGGTAGCTTTCTGGTGCATACATTATGCCTTAACTTAGTTGGGAAGGTGTATCAATAGATGAGACCCAGGGCTGTAGAACGAGATGTAAACGTTTCCAGTCGACATTCAGCTATTAGATACAGTTCATCGGAACCCATGTCTCAGTGCCACTCACGTCAGGTTGTACCTCAGAGATGGCAGCCCTGACCGATACGTTATTTGGTATGTAACTTATGTAATGGGGAAGGTGTATCGAGACCCAGAGTTCCATGGGTTTCAGAGGATGACCAAGACACATGATACAGTCAATGGTGAGTGTGGCTGCCGCTTCCCAACCTAATTTCGCAGAATATTATTTTGTCAATAAAGATTTATGAGGCATATAAGTTTAACCTAGCTCTGATCCTCTCTTTCCGGGGCACTGGATGACATTCCGGGATTGTGAGCAATGGAGTACATTAGCCTGCACAACTTGATCACTCCCGAACTAAATCGGATAGTGGCATGATGAATGCTACACATCTTTCCACTATATCCGAGAGCAACAGTACTGGGAAGCACGTCGGAATGTCTGATGTGAGTTCAAGTTCTTCCAGTTCGGGTAGTCTCCAGCACGATCCGATATGTATTTTGAGTAGCCCTGGAGGTTAGACATCTCCGAAGGTCAACAGCGCAGGCGCTGAGACCTTGTCAAAAGTTTGTTTGAGGGTTGTCTGAGGCTAATTTCTTCGAGGTCGAACAACCGTGTGAAAGTCAGACCGTCACCTCATGCTACATGCCAGCACGCTTTTCCTACCCCAATTCGAGCTTGTAGTCTGCTTTTGAACTTGCACAAGTTAATAATCTCCCCGCCAGTTATCAAATCATTCTGTAATTTTCGCCGCCACAATTATACGCGGCATCAAGGCGCGTGTTTCCCCTTATTGCAGTACTGATCGTCATGTGAAGTTAGCGTGCCAGTTGGTTTGTCGTCACAGGCGGGATCGCAGCGCGAGCACACCCTTTTCATCGCAACTTGCAATCGATCCATCGATGATTGTTCTCAGTTTCTCTCATCTAGTCACTGTATCACACCACACTGCAGCATTCCACTTTCGTTTTTCCCTGAGAGTAGCTATAACGGACCACTTGAATTTATGGCAGAACGGGGCTTGTTAGAATACCAATATAATATGAATCAACTGGTCGTCAAAACAGACGAGGTTGTAGTGATTACAAGGTCGCATCATGTACAATCCCTCTACAGGCTACAAAGTGCTAGTACCAATGAGCTGCTCCAATTTAGCAGCATCCAGCCCAGGTATCCTAGGCTCGACCCTGTACCTGAAGGGAACGGGGTGTCTGCAAGCAGAATTAACGCCATGTCGGGTATCGAATATGAGCTAGACTTGATTAATTACTTACACGGCGATACCATTAGTGAATTTCGGTTCCACATTGATTTCTATACCGTTCTCATCCTTGGGCCTCAACAAGCTGAATGCGGCCAAAACTTTGGAGAATATAGACCACAGAGAGGTATCTGCGAAGTGTCTGCCAACACATATGCGTCGACCGAACCCAAAGGCAATGCTATCAATGTCAGAGGGTTTGAGAGAACCGTCCTCATTGAGGAATCGCTCGGGGATGAATTCGTTGGCATTAGGGTACTTTTCCTCATTGCGGGACATCGCCCTGCAGGACAATATGAACTAGGAAGACAGAAAAAAAGGAATACACTGACCAAACATTTGCCAAAACGACAGAACCTGAAAATGTGTCAATCCGTGTTTGCACGAACTAGATTCAAGTTCCGCACCCTTTGGGATATAGAATCCGTCGTAAACATCGTCATCGACAGTAGCGTGAGGAAGCGCTGGTAGTTGAGGAATCGATCAAAATGAATGAAAAGGGTTTTGTAAAGTTCACCTACACAGTGGCATAATTGGGCTGTACCTGAGTACTTCACGAATGATAGCATCTATGTATGGCAACAAAGGACGGTCTTCAATCGTCGGGAGTCTACCGTTTCCAACGACGGCGTCGATTTGCGCTTGAGCCTTCTTCTGGACTTCTGGAGAAACCACCATCATAAGGGAAAAGGTCAAAATAACGGAATTTGACTATTGTTCGAGTCATCAGTAAGCGGTCAGTAGTTCGCAGGATAGATGTGTTACGTACAGTCTCCGACGCAGCTAAAAACATTGATAAGTGAAGGGTGCAACCGAAGAAGCGAACGACGAACCCAAAAAGCCAGTTGCGGCGGCTTCTTTGAGTCCTTTCATCCAACTCGTATCTCCACATCCAGAACCTTGCTCTTCAAGTTTCTGAAGCGCATCATACATCATCGATGGGGAAGGGCTACCATTTACCTTTGCTCAGTAATGAGTTCAGTAACCGGTGAAAAGAGGTCTTCCTTTACCAATTTCTTCATTGAATAGTCAAATGGTTTCTCGAGGTATTCCTTTGCACATTCCCTTGCAATTGCTAGCTTCCGTTTAAATGACATCCCAGGCAACCATGATGGGAGCTTCAAAACTTGGAGCATAATCAACAGTCTGCATGAGAACATAAACAAGGAACGAATTACTCACGTGCTGGAAACGCGCCGACGACAATTGCGACGTCAGGGCGCACAGCAGGCACAACAATTTCGAGCACTCTCGCGGCGATGTCGACAAAATAATCCTTCCTGGATTGAGGGTCGTAGTCGTACACGCTATTTAGCATGACTGATGCGGTATACCTAAATGACATATCTCAGTTTTCACCATCATTCGAAATGGATCAATGTCGGACACGTACTCGAACACATGTTCTGGCAGTTCCTCTGGGTTATTCAGCAACTGCCGCAGGAGCTGACACCCCTTACGATGTTGTAGTGGCAAAAATCCTGGAATAGCCTCCATCCGGAAGGTTTGGTGGAAAAATCGCCTGTGAAGTCGCCATCTGTCACCATAGGGCATGAATGCCGAGTTGAAACCTAATCCGCTCCTAGAATCACGAGTTAAAATCCAGTCTAATAAGAGAAAGTCAAACTGACAGTTCATTAGTGATGAGGAAAGGACGGTCGGAATAGTTCCCGGAACGATTATCAAGTAAATCTTTTGCGACCGCTTCAGAGTTGATTATAATGATGTTCCTCCCCAATAATCGGGTATAAACCAAGTCACCTATGAAGTCATTTTCGTGAATGCCTGACACGGATGTCCAGCATGCTGCAACCTACCGTATTTTTGGGACCATTCAGTGTATGTCAACCATGGGGCGTCTGCGTCGATTCCGATGACATTCCCGATCCATGGTAACCCAGGAGGACCGGGGGGTAAAGAACGAGACTTGTTATTCCCGAGGTATCGACGCACAACGTCGAGCACGACAACGCAACCAACAGCAACAGCGAGAATAGTTGGCCAAGTCATCGACATAGCAGGATGAAGGGGATAAACACCATGTTGTAGGATCACGGTAGTTATATGGACCGCTAGCTATCGCTTTTGTCGAGCTATGAGAATTAGGTTCAGTCGGAAATGATATATGTCAGTGACGGTGACATCACCAAATGATCGTCCCCATATGCATCATGATGCAGAAATTGCCCGTCATGATACGCGCAAGGTAATCATATGAATGAAAGGAGTCCGAACCAACGGGAGAACGAGTAGACCGGTGAACATGCCTTTTTTGGAAGCTTCGTCCGCAGACACCCTTTGCGAAGTCTAGTCTGGTCACTAGACTACATACCCAGAAAGTTCGGTTTGCCCGTCACCGCTGATAACCTACTATATTCAGCTTAGACGTCGCACTTACATAACACCATCTGATTGTGCCAAGTATCACTGTCCTTTCAAGTTTCTTGTATCCCCAGCTCGTCATTCGATGAAGATGGTCGCAGGCAAGCCAGCACATACTTCGATTAATTACCCGAGCGATGTAGAAACCTCGCCAACAGGGGGAAACACCGAGACAAGCAGACGAACAGAACCTATGATGGTATGCGGGCGACTAGCTACGACGTAGTAGTACGGGTAAAGAAAGAACTTTACGACATGTGGAGATATGTATCGTACACGTGACCAGCGGCCTTACCGTACTACGGGCCAGTTTGATCTCGAGTCATTTCGCCAGTGATTTATGTTCATAATGCATATAACACAATCCGTCTTGCTTCCACGCCCCGCATTTTGTTCACCTGCACCAACTCGGCGCCTTTTCAGCATTGGCCCCACCATGGTACCTGACCAAACTCCGTTCAAGTTCTTCACAAATTTCGACACTTGGCTTACTTAATAACTACGGGTCCAGGAATAACCGGAAATGCGCCTTCGTGACGAATACAAGTCAAAAAGAAATTCCCTTGAATACCTCTTTGAGGGGTAGTTCGCAATTACTACCTGGTTGGATGGGTCTGCGAGTATCGGCGTGGAAATCTTTCCCAACTGAGCGTCATGAGGATGCGGTCAAAGGTGTCGATGTCGGAGAGCCCGTGGCCTAGTGTAACACCGATGGACAGCGTCGAAACGAAATTATATGAGCGATGAATGTCAGTATAGCGCAAGCACCATTCGTTCCACTTCGTCGCTCTAGCAGTTTACGCATAGCCGCTAGTCTCCATGACCAGACGAACATTCAGAAGAGTAATGTACGTCATAGCTGGATACTGTTCGAAGGCACCTCACACAATGATTCAAAGTGAACTTATCTCAAATCAATTGAAATCCAATGCACCCATTTGTGATGGTGATGTTATCCATACGAGACTCGGGTTGATGTTGATGTCGAAAATAAAATAAAATTGTCTACCTCATGAAGGTTAGTGTGGATGCAAACCAAGGAAACGTTTGCTCGGAAAACTTACTATGGAACATGAGGACCACCTTTACTTAGAGGTAGGAGACAACATCGAAAGCAATCTTTGAAGAAGACTCTGGGAAGAATGCGAGGGAAGAGAATAAAGCGGTAAAAGAAGACAGGATGAAAATACCCAACGTAATGAGAGGGGGTCTTTCACATGTAAGTTAGGAAGGGTCAACCTCATTTCGAAATCCAGGTCGAGTCCGGTTGGGGGCAAGAGAGGGTATAGAGGGTACGCCGGTCTCTTTTAAACCTTACGGCGACAGAAAAAGACTCACCTAGAACGCGACGGCAGTACCTGATGGATATGTGGTCAATGCATTCCAATGAATAAGAGCGTGGCGTCACAGATCTGAGTAAACGGTGTCTCATACCTTACAGCAAGCCGTGACTCACCCTGAACGGAGTGGAGTATACCTTGAACTGGGTTTAAAGCGATCCGGACAAGCGGGCGTGTCGACATCGCATTTGCCAGTAGTCGGACATTGGAGAGACCGAAAAATATCGTGCATTCGAGTCTTACACTCCAGAGGACTGCCCTTCGACGTCGTACTCCAAGGCCGACTGACACAAGGCGGTGGTGCTTAGGAGGAGTACGACAGTCCGACGGAACTCCGACTGTGGACCCGAGCTTGATTACAAAGCAAAGGAGCGGTTTTGAGAGTGCGATACGCTTCATTCCGTGTGGCAAGTCTCACTGGTAAGTATGTGCCCC
>QGOI01005576.1:0-16457 GCA_003313885.1 Boletus sp. MG55
CTCCCATCCATGCACCTCGACCTCTGTCCGTCTCAGCACCAAAAACAAGGGCAATGGCAGGAAGAGGCCCCTGGCAAGATTCGCTCCTTACGCTACATCAATCAAACGTCCACGGTATGTTTTCATCCACCGTCCCCATGTCATCATTTAGGCATCCGAGACCGGGGCCTGCTCGTACTGATTACTGTACACCTCCACGCACGTCCTCACCTGCGTTCCAGTGCCACGTTCACACCATCGTCGTTTTGACAGCTCACGTCTAGGATGATACAGAGAAGTCGCCAGATGACTGCATTCACGCGTTCAACGCGTTCATCGCCATCGTGGATATCATGTAATTCTATTGAGAGCGACTCGACATAACTACGGACGATCAGGCCAACTTGAAGAGTGACCTCCAACGTTGGCTCCACACCGAAACGTACGCAGAGAACCAGCGCCAACGCGAACGAGGGATGGAGGTGATCTAAGAAGCAGATACTCGAGAACGAGATTTGCAAGTTGGAGATCTAGATCGAGTTGCAGGAACTCAAGGTTTTGGAGCTGACGATGAGGAACTGGGGGTTCCGAGTGGTCACGATTGAGCACATCATGCTGTATCTTTCCCCCGTTGTGAAGTTCGCTCTTTCAGAATGTGACAGCTCCCTTCATATGTTGTTATGCAAGTCGTAGAGTTGGATATGAGTTGGAGCGGAAACCAGAACCACTGCGTCGCACTGGTCATCACACACAAGCAATATGTGAATTAATATACACGAAGACGCAAAGCATCAAGATGTCCATCTTGAAGCCAAAGACGAAAACAAAGAAAAATGAACGCCGCCATAGCATATGAATCGTCAACGACAAATGCATACGTACTTGTGTGCGACGTGCGCGCGAGCATGTATCAATGGGCGTTGCGTAAGACGAGCAAACAGGACAGACAAGGGAAGAAGGAGAAGGCAGACGAGAGAAAGACAGTCGTCACGGGGATGTGCGTGTATGCATGTAGCAGACAGGTACGACGTGTACGTTCACTGTATGGAAAAAAAATACGACAAAAGAAAGAGAAGAAAGAACAGCAAGAGGAAGAGAGACGACAAGAAGAGAACGCACCCCTCAACCCAAATACTTTTCGTTCAACGCATGCACCTCCCTCGCCAAATATGGCCAGCTCAGCACCCGCCCCAACTCCTCCCTCAACCGGCCAGGCTCATCCCCGCCCGCCCGTTTCCTTGCCAACCTCACCTCCCACCCCGACAGATTGTACAACAACCGCATGTTGGGCTGGATCAACAACGACAATCAGCGACTTCGCATGACAAAATACGCTCGACTGAACTCAACCCGAGGTGTTGCGTCACATGCGCGATCGTCACCGTCGCACTCCGACGCACGCCCACCCGGTAGTGCATCAACACGCAGCCCCCCACGAGACGCGCCTTTTTGATCCATGTACAGATCGGGTGCAGTTGCGGTTCGAGCGTGTCACTTTGATTTCCCGAGCGCTGCCCCGCGGTGAGTGCGAGGGAAGCGGGATTCGTGGGGCATGCCTGTGGGGGTACAAGCGTACATTCACTAACGGAGACAACGTGCGTGATTCCGAGAGCGTGAAATATGTATACATTCGAAGCGTGGTTTCTGCGTATATGATTAGCGTGTCACTTGTCATAACACCTAAAACCACATACAGGTTTCCGAGGTACAAAAACGGAAGTACACGGCTTGGGAAACCCCAACAAACCTTGCATCATCGAACCTACGTCTGATGATCCGATATGAACGACGGCAACGTGTTTGCCCTAGTAGGTCGCCTCAACTCCCTTGTGCGTGGTCGACACTGCAGGCAGAGGCACGACGGGAGTAGTTGATCGTCGACGATCACTAGTCATCTGCTGGTGCAGGCGTCCCAGCGAGACCTCGATGGATATCTCCATACTGGTACCACAAGCGGAATGAGATTCACTACACCCAATCGAGCTTCAACCTTCTTCAACAAAGAGATCTCGGATTGATAGACAAGAAAAGATCGGCGATTGGTGGCCTGTGCCCAAGTCAGTCAACGAACGTAGGAATGAGTGCGAGTGTGCATTCCAACCTGCCAGCGCATCCCTAGATACGTCCCTGTTAAACCTAAACCCCTCACAGCCATTAGTAAACAAAACGCAGGCACCGATTATTCTGTGTATCCGTCACCGAATCTAACAAGACCTATAATGGACGGGGTCGGTATGTTGGAGGTGCCGGGGTTGTTGCCTCGCTCGGATCGCCTTTCCGTACGTCAATTGGGTATTCGCCACCGCTCCCAGGTACAGGCACGTGAGACGTGGTCGAGCCGCTTCTGCTCTCGCTCGATTCTGGTATGGGAAACCGCGGGGAGGGTAGTGTATGTGCTTTTGGGGGTGTAGCGGGTATTCCGTTACCGCTCGCACCTCCCACACCAGGACTCATGCGCAAATATCCAAGCTCTCCTGGCGTGACCATTCTCTCCGAAAACTTGATCACGGGGAGTAGCGCGTTCAAGCCCGCGATCATTGCCTGCGGAGAACTTGGGAAGGAGAGACTTGAACGATAACGGAAGGGTGTGGTGGCGGACGAGAATTGTACCTAGAGGTGGTCGAGCATAGAATGGGTTAGCTCCGGGTGTCGACGGAATTAAAGGAATGGAGGGGTCAAAGACGGACACCAACCTTGTTGTTCCCAGTGCCGATGCCACCCTTCGACCCATTCCACCTCCATCATCTGCACATGTTCCTCCGCGACTCGTGGGTGACCCCCAGACGGAAGGTCCTCGTAGCGTTCGATGCAGATATCGGAATCGAGATCATATGAGAGGTCATTCGTGTATGTTGAACAAAGAGGGTCTTTCGGAATCGTGGGGATATAAGGATCCGCGAACGGATCCATGTGTAGAGAAGTAGTCGGGTCGAGTGACAAAACCGGACCCAGTATGTACATCCTCCGTCTCAAAGGGGGGTTCCACAGTGGAACGCCATTTGCATTCCCCGAGCAGCATTTGGATCCCAATAGGTCGTCGTCGTGCTGCCAGAAGCTTCGTCCTACGGCACCATGCATGAACAGAGCAACGAGGGCAAGAAATCACATACCGCTTACACATCCCTGTCATTACTGCCCCACACGGACAGGATTTCAGAAGCGCATGTGAGATGATGCATTTTGTGTTTTTCGCGCTGATCAAAATCGATAGTGCTCGTGCGCTTCAAGTACAACTTTGTATACCTGTATTGATGGTCACGGTTGCTGGTACAGCGAAGGAACGGAATCCGTGGTAGGCTGAACAACCGCAGGCAAGTGCTCAGGTTGTTCTACCGCCAAATTTGCCTAGATTTGGAGTTCACCGATGAGCTATCCGTCGTTCACCTCCGTGAGGTCATGCCCATGCGTTACGCCACCACCAAATCCTCTTTGTCCACGTCGGGATAGTCTGTTCGCAGTCTGCCGCCCATTCGCCGTCTTTCCTGATGATGAGCCAGGGATGACCACGCTCCAGCTGCTCCGCGCCGCCTCAAGGATATAGACGCCGTATTGAGGAAGCCCATAGGGCCCGTCGAGTGCGGGTCTTGATTATCCTGACCGTGCGCCTCGTGGTGAAAGCCAATTTGAACCCACCAGTCCAATTGCTCCTGCTCGACAGCTTTCTTAAACCGAGCTGCAACTCTGAGAGTGGCAGGGGTAGGACCTTTGGGAGAGTATGCAACAATGTTGGATATGGAAGCGCATACAGGGTGCTTGGATGAGACTGTAAGGCTCCGTTGCATAAACTGATATCACCATCAGGGACTTTGATGGGTTTAAACTCCCAATTGATCTCGTGCGCCGCTGTATAAAAATCGTATGCATGCGGGGGAGGACAGAGTTGTATGAGTTGGAAGGGAAGAAATCAGGACTGGCACATTTTGGGAGGTTTTTGGCTGATAACGGTGGCTGGTGAAACGAAGGTCAACACGAAGGATGGTGATGGGAAATGAGGCGACATACTCCTTAAAATGGATGAGGACTTGGACGCCGCAGTGCCGAGTGGACCGGGGGCCCATCAGGGGGGAGGTGGATCACGAATGAGAGTCGTATTTGGAGGAAGTGTCGGTGGACGAGTCAGCGGAAGAGTTTTTGCGGTGGTTGGGTGGACGAGGGACAGTCGCCTGAGTCGGCCCGTCGAGGCTTGCCACAGTCAGCCACACTGCCAATTGACATGTGACGATACTAGTAGGGATGATTGAACCACCCCTAATTCAGAACCGTGCGAACTTCAGGCTTGCGATCGTGCGAGATCATCGTGCCGGTCGTCCTCGCGCGATTTGGAGTTTACTTCCTCCACTGCACTTGCTTGACCAATCTTCCCATGAATCCTACTCCTCCGAATGCCAGTCATGTTTCCAGGCTGAAAAAACGATTCCTCGGACCTCGATGTTGTGTAAACTTGATCCTCGTGGTGCCACTCTTGGCTTTGCGCTCAGGCCTGGTGACCCAATGGTATACTTGGATGCAATCATCGAGAGTGCTCACGGTCTGTCCTCAATTCAATTCGATTTGTCCGTCCAGTTCCGATCGTCCGCGAGCTCACTTTCCCAGACCTTGCTGATGCTCCCTCGACCTATCAACGATCCGATATCCGCGGAATAATCAAATATTAGCTTAGTAGGTCGAAGATGATAACTCGCTCATTGGAGAGCGTGCGGATGGTGGTACCAAAGCATCAAAGCAAAACAGATACGATGGCGCTCAAGATCGTACGCTACCTTGTCCAACAAAGGTACGAAAGCGACGACATCGTCGTCCTCACCCCGTATCTTGGCCAGCTTCACCTTCTCCATGACGCTTTCAAGCGCGATAACGACCCGATCCTCAACGACCCGGATTCCTTGGATCTTGCACCCGCTGGCCTATCCCCTTTTGTACCAACGGAGCTGAAAGCCAAGAAAAGTCGAATTCATCTGCCCACGATAGGTGAGCAACATACCTTTCAATACGCCGTTTTCGTATTAAGCTACTCTTCCAGGGATCCGCGTCAGGTGATGCCTCGAAGTTACATACGTGAGTCATGAACAACCGAAGCTGACTTTTTCTGACTGATCGGACAGAATCCACTGTAAGAAATCGATTCAAGCTAGGCAACGGATGCAACTCCATCGTCATACCGATAAGGATATGATCAAATTCTTGAATAATGACTACTGTGACGTTCCTGAACCGATTGAGAATTTGCGGCGGATTGGTGAGTTCGTAGCTCGTCGTCTCTTTTCTTGCTAACCCTGAGATGGCTAGGACAAGTGGGAGACGTGGATGTCTATACCGGTCAAGGTAATCCCCTTTTCAACGATATGTTTGTATACGGAACGCAAACCACCCTTTTGAATAGGCATTCGTGATGTGGATACATTCATGGAACGCATGCAAGAACCGCTCAGTCATTTCGTGCGCGTCATCACTCCCATTGCCAAGATTTACAAACTCCCCATGAGATCATGTCGCATATTCTATAACACCACTACCGGGTGTATTGCGTTCAACTGCAAAGGTACCCTATACCTAAACCTTCGATACTTCGAAGCATGGCGTGAGTACGACCCGACTTGAACAGCGATCGAGCTGAGGATCCCTTGAAGACTACCAGGATGTCAAGAAAGGCAAGCAACGACAGGCCCTGTCATCATAGTCTATTTCATCTCGTTTTCATTCTGTGATACTGGTTGACAAGGCTGTTTGAACGTTCAGGTTCCTCACGCTCGCCCACGAAATCGCGCACAACCTCGTCACAGACCATAATTCAGAACATGAGTTTTGGTTTTTGGCAATCTGTGAAGTGCATATCGACGAGTTCTCGCAGCTCCTAGGGTCTGACTCGGTTTGAGGTAGTCGTGTAGCTGGCAGGAGGTTCAACGTAGCGTGCTTTGTTATCACTCAGTCGATGTACTACTGTTTCCCGGATGGAAGTGAATAAGTTATTGCCGTTCGTTGTGATCGACAAACTGTAGTACAAGTTGTGATAAGGGAGGAGTATTTGTAGAATGCTCGAAAGTACGGAGGGCCTAACGTCGATACCAGACCTCTTAAACTAATGAATGAGACCGTCAGCCTCAGAACTAGCTGGACACGTTCCACCTTGAGTCCGTCCCATTTGTTTTTGCTTCTGCGAGGATCGTCAATGGTGACGCTGATCGTGCGATGACATCCAACGACGACATGGACGTATCACGGATGTAGCACGTAGCGACACATGCACGATCCATGAAGGTAATGTACCCCCGACCGACAACCCTGCCAGTCTTCTATGGAGTAGAATATTAATCGTGACCCTCACGAGCGGAAACACCCTACCCTGCACTGCCATGTGCAACAGGAGACGTGGCCGAGATCGGCGAAGGAAAAGATGGCACTGTGGGCGACGAAGTCTGCATGTTCGGTGCGCCATTGTTCGACCGCGTGCGCGTTGAGGCGAACAGACGCGGCGAAGGAGGCCTTTGATCTCCTTGCGTTCCTCCTTGGTGGGCGAAGTAATGATGCCTTCGCAAGGCGTTGTTTGGATGCTGACCTAAAAAAAGTCCTAAAGTCGTCAATGATGGCCCTGGGGGCGAGGGCTTGGCCACCGCTTCTGGAAGCTGCGTGTCAGAAGGCGGTGAGTTTGGGAGATTGGGTGGAGGGAGGATGGTGGTGATAGAGACAAGGACAGGGTCAGAGACAGAGATGAAGACGGAACATACCTCGTGTTGAACGTCTTCGCATGCGTACCCCCCCATTTCTGTAGGATCAAGCAACACTGCGAATTCAATGTAAAGATTGACTAGATCCTTGTCCTTTAACTCGACTATGTGAACCGGGCAGAGGACGTCAACCTTCCAGAGCCGCCGGCCTCGAGCAGGGATTTCGACTGAGATGCAGTGACCTCGATCCAAGCACAAACGAATGATCGGATGGAGGACGAAACGAAACGAACGAAAGCTTCAGCGATCGCCACGAGACCAAAAAATTAAGCACCTTCAACGTTCGATTCCGCTTCAACACTTGTGCGAGGTACGTCATCCCAAACTTGAAGAGCCCATATCAGCACGCTCCTCCGCCGCGCGGGCGGGAGGCACGACTTACCTAACAATTATGAAGATCGGTACGAGTCCGGTACACGTTGCAGGGGGGCAAGGGTGGTAGAGAAGGCTCGTGCGGGTGACGTAGATGATAATGGACTCCTGAGCGTGCCAGTGCCAGCCCCTGGTACGACGTCGGGATGTTACGCATCATAAGGGCGAGCGCGACGGCACCGCCGTCCGTTGCTGTTATCTTGTTATGTCGAAGGGAAATATTTCGCAAGGACAGTGTCCGGACCACACGAACTGCCATGGAGGGCGTGTCACTGCGTCCGAGTGGATTCGTGGTGGAGGTCTAAGAGCACTCACCGAGAGATTCGAGTGGCCTTCATAGCTGTGGCGATACCTCCTTCGGCATGCTGTGAGGGTTACTAGTCTCCGATCTGCGTCGCCCAAGATGAGCTACATAGGTACCTTGCCCAGTTCAACGAGCCTTAAGCTTGTCATAATGTGTATTTGTCATACAATTACTTTAAATTATCACAAGTTGCGTACCGCTATCCGCATTAAAGTCCAGACCACCAGTTTTCTGCCCCTCACCTTGTACACGTGCTCAAAACTCGACCTCCTCTCTGTCCTTCGCAACCATGAATGCAGAAACTCCACTCTCTGTTAATACCTCAGCCTTTGGCCCGCAACCACAACGTGCTCAGAAAGGAAAGGGATCAAACGACTCGGAACCGTCCTCGTCTGCTCAAGAAATCGGACGCAAATGTCTCGTCGTGACTCGTACGTAGCAATGTGTGGTAGACGTGAGACATCGTTGACACCCCTGCACAGACATCCGTGCTACAGATGTTGTGTCTGGCCTCCGTCGCATCCCGGAAGGCTTCTACGTTGCTGTAGAAATCGATGGCAAGACCACGGAAACATCGAACAAGCCCGTGTTGGTTGGCAAGGACGTGGTAGAATGGGATGAAGATATCCTTCTGTGAGTCACTGCCGTCTATGTGTACACTACTTTTACTGAACAAGGTCCAAGGCCATCGGAACGATCATCTGCCATTTTGTTCAAGATCTACGCATCCTTCGAACTTGGACTGAGGCTCGGAAACGGTGAATTACTTCGCCAGTTCGAGATCACTGTAGGAGACTTGCTCGATCGAGATGAACCGCTCCAGTGTGAGTAACGCCACTATGTACTATACTATACCCACCCTCTGACATCTCCCCGTAGCTATCAGGTTTTTGGTTGAGAGGGACGAGGTTTTGCCATCGTGTTCATCACTCAGAATTGTCACAGAACAACGCATTTGCAATGTCGTTGAATTCGCAACAACACTTGATGTGAGCAACTCGTTGATCTCGTCGTTCACGCGTCCTCACATATGACAATAGCTACCAGAGTTAGACACAACGAGGCAGCTGGCACAGCTCAGTGATACCGGTCATCGTGCTCTCCTACGCTACCGCCAGTTCCAGCACCAAAGGGATCTCGACGAAGCTATCACGTGTTTCGAGCATGTCTGGGACACGTGCCCCCCAGACCACCCCGATCAGTCTGCTATACTATCCAACTTGGTCGCTGCGAGGGTCATCCACTGTCAAGCCAATAATACCTCCGAGCTAGATGCGGCGATCACATTGTATCGGGATGCGCTCCGGCTTCGCAGGAGTGGTCACTCAGATCACTGCGCAACAACATTCAACTTCAGTTTTGCTCTTCTGGCCCGTTTCCAGAGACGAGGGGACGAAGCAGGCAGGACAGCGGCCAGGGTTTTACTCTCCAGGATGCTGGGGCTCTGCCCGGTGGAGAGCTATGGATACCGAGCAACATGGCTTGCACTGCACATGGCTGAAATTCCTGTGTCGATTCAGACCATGGAGTCTGAAAACTCTGAGACAGACAGAACTGATGATGAAGAGGAGGAGGAGGAGGAGGAGGAGGAGGAGGAGGCAATAGGAAGGGCACAGGCTATGTCGATGGATTTGTCGGATTCGGACCCTCGCCGGTCTGCAGTACTAGCTGGCCTGGGGGACTCGTTATCTCGTCGCTTTGAGCGTCTCGGTGACCTTGCGGACATTGACAAGTCCATTTCGATGTTCGAGGAGGCAGTCCGTCTCACTCCCGATGGCCATCCCAACAAGTCAATTCGGTTCAACAGCCTCGGGTGCTCGTTATCTTGTCGTTTTGAGCGCCTCGGTGACCTCGCGGACATTGACAAGTCGATTTCGATGAAAGAGGAGGCAGTTCGTCTTACTCCCGATAGCCATCCCCACAAGCCAGCTTGGTTCAGCAACCTCGGGAGCTCATTATCTAATCGCTTTGAGCGCCTGGGTGACCTTGCGGACATTGACAAGTCCATTTCGATGAAAGAGGAGGCAGTCCGTCTCACTCCCGATAGCCATCCCGACAAGCCAATTCGGTTCAACAACCTCGGGTACTCGTTATCTCGTCGCTTTCAGCGCCTCAGTGACCTTGCGGATATTGAGAAGTCCATTTCGACGACAGAGGAGGCTGTCCGTCTGACTCCCGATGGCCATCCCGGCAAGCCAGCTTGGTTCAACAGCCTCGCGTACTCGTTATCTTGTCGCTTTAAACGCTTCGGTGACCTCGCGGACATTGAGAAGTCCATTTTGATGAGAGAGGAGGCTGTCCGTCTCACTCCCGATAGCCATCCCGACAAGCCAGCTCGGTTCAACAGCCTGGGATACGCGTTATGTGATCGCTTTGAGCGCCTCGGTGACCTCGTGGACATTGAGAAGTCCATTGCCATGATGGAGGAGGCTGTCCGTCTCACTCCCGATGGCCATCCTGACAAGCCAGCTCGATTCAACAGCCTCGGGTACTCGTTATCTCGTCGCTTTCAGCGCCTCGGTGACCTCGCGGACATCGACAAGTCCATTTCGATGAGAGAGGAGGCTGTCCGTCTCACTCCCGACAACCATCTCGACAAGCCAGCTCGGTTCGACGGCCTGGGGTGCTCATTATCTCGTCGCTTTCAGCGCCTCGGTGACCTCGCGGACATTGAGAAGTCCATTTCGATGAGAGAGGAGGCAGTCCGTCTCACTCCCGATGGCCATCCTGACAAGCCAGCTCGGTTCAACAGCCTGGGGTGGTCGTTATCTTGTCGCTTTCGGCGCCTCGGTGACCTTGCGGACATTGACAAGTCCATTTCCATGATGGAGGAGGCTGTCCGTCTCACTCCCGATGGCCATCCCGACAAGCCAACTTGGTTCGACAGCCTGGGGTGGTCGTTATCTTGTTGCTTTGAGCGCCTCGGTGACCTCGCGGACATTGAGAAGTCCATTTCGATGAAAGAGGAGGCTGTCCGTCTGACTCCCGATGGCCATCCCGTCAAGCCAACTTGGTTTGACAGCCTGGGGTGGTCGTTATCTTGTTGCTTTGAGCGCTTTGGTAACCTCGTGGACATTGACAAGTCCATTTCGATGAGAGAGGAGGCAGTCCGTCTCACTCCCGATGGCCATCCCGACAAGCTAGCTCGGTTCAATAGCCTGGGGTACTCGTTATCTCGTCGCTTTCAGCGCCTTGGTGACCTTGCAGACATAGAGATGTCCATTTCGATATTGGAGGAGGCAGTTCGTCTCACTCCCGATGACCATCCCGACAAGCCGAATTGGTTCGACAGCCTCGGGTCCTCGTTATCTTGTCGCTTTGAGTGCCACGGTGACCTTGCGGACATTGACAAGTCCATTTCGATGTTGGAGGAGGCAGTCCGTCTCACTCCCCATGGTCATCCCAACAAGCCAATTTGGTTCGACAGCCTCGGGCACTCGTTATGTCGTCGTTTTGAGTGCCTCGGTGACCTTGCAGACATTGACAAGTCCATTTCGATGTTCGAAGAGGCAGTCTGTCTCACTTCCAATGGTCATCCCGACAAGCCAATTTGGTTCAACAGCCTTGGGTACTCGTTATGTTGTCGTTTTGAGTGCCTCGGTGACCTGGCAGACATTGAGAAGTCCATTTCAATGAAGGAGGAGGCAGTCCATCTCACTCCTGATGGTCATCCCGACAAGCCAATTTGGTTCAACAGCCTTGGGTACTCGTTATCTCGTCGCTTTCAGCACCTAGGTGACCTTGGAGACATTCACAAGTCTATCTCCATGTTTGAGGGAGCACTCCATCTCACTCCTGATGGCCATCCAGACAAGCTGGCTTGGCTGAACAACCTTGGGAACACATTATGTCGTCGCTTTGAGCACCTCGGAATCCTTGTGGACATCAACAAGTCCATTTCAATGTTGGAGGAAGCAGTGCATCTCTCTCCTGACAATCACCCTAACAAACCTAGCGATCTGAGCAACCTCGCCAACGCCTTTCCTAAATCTGTCTATCTCAATAACCATGCCGCCTCTTTCCTCGCTCGTTTTCAGCGCTTCGGCGAGCTGAGTGACCTCGAGGGCGGGATTCGGAGGCTGGGGGAAGCTACTGCACTCACTCCTAATGCCCACTCTGACAAACCTCGTCGTCTGAACAACCTGGCCATCTGTTTCAGAACTCGTTTCACCCACCTCGGTCAATTGAATGACCTCGAGCAAGCAATTTCCAGACACAGGGAAGCTGTGCAGCTTGCTCCGGATGCTCACACATTGCACGGTCGGAAGAACCCGAAGGATATCGCTGCCACTCGATTTGACTGCGGTGGCCAGCTGAAGGACCTCGAGCAAGCATTTTCGAGGCACAAGGAAGCTTTCGATCTTATCCCAGATGGTCACCCAAACAAACCCCGCCATTTGTATAGTCTCGCACACTTCTTCCTCGTTCGCTTCGAACACTTCGGCAATCTTAGTGATCTTGAGGAAGCCACTTCGATGTACAGCCATGCCACACAGTTGAAGCAAGCACTGATTGACCGATCTCTGATGTCCAGCGAGAAAAGATAATTCAGTAACTACAAATTGTATAGCAATTGGAGGTCTGCTACGATGGATAACTCTGCCAAATATTATTATTATATGCTCCACCCGGCTTGAAGCTAGCTGCTAAGCCTATATCAAATCATTGGGTTGGATGATCACTATTTGTGAACCCAGCAAGCCTTGGGCCAGCAACTTTTGCGAGACCGGGAGTACTAGCTAACAACTTGACACGTTTTATGCTATACTCACCTTCGGAGTCGCCGGCCGATAGCGTGATACAGTTTCCGACAACCTCACCTGTCCTTGATCGGGCCCGGAGGTCAAAATGGCAATCATTGAGATCATACGCCGGCATTCAGCTGATTGGACGCCTTCCGCCTACTACTCGGCCTCGAGCAGGGGTTTCGACTGAGATCCAGTGACCTCGATCTAAGCGCAAACAAATGATCGGATGGAGGACAAAACGAAATGCACGAAAGCTTCAGCGATTGCCACGAGACATTCCAAAAATTAAGCACCTTCAACGTTCGATTTCGCTTCAACACTTGTGCGAGGTACGTCACCCCAGACTTGAAGGACCCATATCAACCCGTTTGTCCGCCACACACTCGCCACACACGACTTACCCGAAGATCGTTGCCTCTCAGATCGAGTGTCCGAAGCGCACCTAATCTCGGCAGCGTATCCAACGCGTGTACCTTGTCCAACAATGCCGCGCTCGGTCCATCATCGCAGCGCACTGGTGCTCCATTCGCACCCACACCCTCGGTCTTTGCAAGACCTCGCGCGAGGTGTCGCGTTGTCATGCCGCCGTGGGAGTTGGATGTAATGATTGGAACGGGCTGGCCCGTCGCAGAGAGTGGATTCGGGGGTTGTGCTGTAGCAGTGCATTTTGATCGGGGGATATAGGGAGTATAGGTCGTCTGAGGGCCTAGAACAGAAGGGTGTCGTGGAGGTGGGGATATGGGCCCGGTACGCGTCGCAGGAGGAAGCTCGGAAGTGATGAGGGTGGTGGAGACATGAATGTAGAAGATGCGGGTGACGTGGTGGATAACGGATTCCCGGGCGTGCCAGTCCCAGACCCTGGTACGACGTCGGGGTAATCACGGATCATATGGGCGAGCGCGACGGCACCACTGCCCGTCCCTGTTATCGTGTTATGTCGGAGGGATATATTTCGCAGGGACGATGTCCGGACCACACGAGCTGGAGGGTGTGTCACGTCTGAGCGGATTCGAGATGGAAGAGCGCTCACCGAGAGATTCGAGTCCGTTTGGACGAAAGGAGCAATCATCTAGGCGGAGCGAAACGAGACCAGTTCTGGAGCAGTGGTGATACATATGGCAATGTAGTCGACTGCCTTTTTATCCAAGACAGTCGATGAAAGATCTAGGAATTGTAAACTCTTGGCCTATCATCCTGGTATTAGCACGTGGCCCTTGACAGGTGATACGTGCAAGAGACCCACCCTCGAAGTATATGCTCCAATTACTTTGAACGGGGGTGCTTTGAGTCGACGATTGGATGCAATTGACAAGTAGTCGATCTGTCTGGCGTGCAAATTACCCCAACGACTGCGGCTATTCTTTCGGACGTGTTCAACATCGAGTGGGGGCTTCGCCAGCTGATACTGAAGTAGTGTGATTTGGACTATTGCGTTTATCGATCACGCTCCTCTACCTGTCGTCTGTCGACCGCCGGACAGACGTTGAAACTACACGCGTTCGTTATTCCGGAAACACTCGAGTGAGCGGGATTTTGTCGCAGATGCGCTAGGATTAGGGAGTCGATTGACGACGCGGACTGGCGGCATGGGGATCTCGAACATACCTTGAACGCAACAGAGACTGCAGGATCTGGCTCCTCCTCTCTGGATGCACAGCATTCCCAGTAAAACGACGCGACCTTGTCCAAGTTCCAAGTCGTTGGGATCTGTCGTGTTCCCCTTTTCCTCGATGGCCAGTTTTTCGTCCTTGAGCGATGGGGTCGGTGGTGAATTGAGGGTCGATATCGGGTAGACGCTCGCGAGCTGTGGTAGGATGGTTGTGTGGATTGTCTGGGCAGGAAACTAATCGATGTTGGTGGTGGACGATTGAGGATTGATTTTCCGGGCATTGGGAAGGACGAAGTACAAATTGGGGTGCACGAATTCGGCTGTGCATTGCATTGAAGCCTAGCTACTCGGTCCGCTCTGTGACTCACAGCCACGATCTCCCCTGCGACCTTGGTGACACAAAGCAAAAACTGTGCTCAGAACTCGACCTTCTCCTTCGCAAACATGAATGCAGACAATCCACTCTCTACCTCAGCTTTTGGCCCGAAACCACAACGTGCTCAGAAAGGAAAGGGATCAAACGATCCGGAACCGTGCTCGTCTGCCCAACAAAATGGAAGTGAACATCTCTTCGTAATTCGTGCGTAGTAATACGGTGTGGTAGATGTGAGACATCGTCGACACTCCTGCACAGACATCCGTGCCACAGATGTTGTGTCTGCCCTCCGTCGCATGCCGGCAGGCTTCTACGTTGCTGTAGAATTCGATGGCAAGACCACGGAAACATCGAACAAGCCCGTGTTGGTTGGCAAGGACGTGGTAGAATGGGATGAAGAGATCCTTCTGTGGGTCACTACCGTCTCTGTGTACGCTAATTTTATTGAACGAGGTTCAAGGCCATCGGAACGATCATCTGCCATTTCGTTCAAGATATATGCATCCTTCGAGCTTGGACCGAGGCTCGGAAACGGTGAATTACTTCGCCAATTCGAGATCACTGTAGGCGACTTGCTGGATCGAGATGAACTGCTCCAACGTGAGTAACGCCACCACCACTATACCCACCCTCTCACATCTCCCCGTAGCTATCAGGTTTTTAATTGAGAGGGGTGTGGATTTTTCATCGTGTTCATCACTCAGAATCATCACCGAAAGACGCATTTGCGACGTCAAAGAATCCGCAACAATACTTGACGTGAGAAACTCGTTGATCTCGCCATTGACGTGTCCTTACCTATGACAATAGCTACCAGAGTCAGACACAACGAAGCAGCTGGTACATCTCAGTGATACTGGTCATTGTGCTCTCCTACGTTACCGCCAACTCCAGCACCAAAGGGATCTCGACGAAGCTATCACGTGTTTCAAGCATGTCCTGGACATGTGCCCTCCAGACCACCCTGATCGGTCTACTGTACTATTCAACTTAGCCACTGCGAGGTTCATCCACTGTCAAGCCAATAATACCTCCTTCGAGCTAGATGCGCCGATCACATTATATCGGGATGCGCTCCGGCTTCGCACCAGTAGTCACTCAGATCACTGCGCAACAACATTAGACCTCAGTTTTGCTCTTCTGGCCCGTTTCCAGAGACGAGGGGACGAATCAGACAGGACAGCAGCCAAGGATTTACTCTCCAGGGTGGTGGATCTGTCCCCCGTGCAGAGCTATGGATACCGGGCAGCATGCCTCGCACTGCGGATGGCTGAGATTCCTGTGTCGATTCAGACCATGGAGGCTGAAATCTCTCCGACAGGCAACACAGTTTCGGATTCCCGCAGGCTTGCAGCACTAATTGATTTTGGTCACTCATCATTTCGTCGCTCTGAGCCAGCTTGGTTGAGCAACCATGGGATCTTATTATCTCGTCGCTTTGAGCACCTCGGTTACCCTGCGGACATTGACAAGGCCATTTCGTCGCTTGAGCAGGTAGTCCGTCTCACTCCTGACGGCCATCCCGACAAGCCAGCTCGGTTGTCCAACCTTGGGAAGTCATTATCTCGTCGCTTTGAGCACTTCGGTGACCTTGCGGACATGGACAAGTCCATTGCGATGATTAAAGAGGCAGGCCGTCTCACTCCCGATGGCCATCCTGACAAGCCAGCTTGGTTGTCCAACCTCGGAAAATCATTCTCTCGTCGCTTTGAGCGCCTCGGGGACCTTGCGGACATTGACGAGTCCGTTTCGACGATTGAGGAGGCAGTCCGTCTCACTTCCGATGGCCATCGCGACAAGCCAGCTTTGTTGTCCGACCTCGGGAGCTCATTATTGAGTCGCTTTGAGTGCCTCGGTGACCTTGCGGACATTGACATATCCATTTCTGTGAAACAGGAGGCAGTCTGTCTAATTCCTGATGGCCATCCTGACAAGCCAGCTCGGTTGAACAGCCTCGGGATTTCATTATCTCGTCGCTTTGAGCGCCTCGGTGACCTTGCAGACATTGACAAGGCCATTTCGGTGAAAGAGGAGGCAGTCCGTCTCACTCCCGATGGCCATCGTGACGAGCCAGCATTGTTGTCCAACCTCGGGGACTCATTATGGAGTCGTTTTGAGTGCCTCGGTGACCTTGTGGACATTGATAGGTCCATTTTGATGAGAGAGGAGGCAGTACGTCTCACTGCCGATGGCCATTGCGACAAGCCAGCTTTGTTGTCCAACCTCGGGGAGTCATTATCTTGTCGCTTTGAGCGCCTCGGTGACCTTGCAGACATGGATAAATCCATTTCGATGAAAGAGGAGGCAGTCCGTCTTACTCCCAATGGCCACCCCGACAAGTCAGCTC